>BQNB010050817.1:0-25000 GCA_026074375.1 Tanacetum coccineum | reverse complement strand
AAGTACTTAGAGCTCAGATGATAAGGATGCTGATGAGGTACCAAGCAAATGAGATGAAGGTGTAAGTAAAAGAAGTTGAATTGATGATCAAGAAAAGACTGATAGCAGTACTAAAGATGTTAATACTCTTTGGGGTTGCTTTTTCTAATAAATGTTAGTTACATTTCTTTATGTTAGTAGAGTTTAACCACCAAGTTTGGGATGGATTGGTGTGGTTCCTCTACGCCTAGGACACCAAAATATCGAACCATGAACAAAGAAAGGCATGAGATGAAATTGTGATTGCGAGGCCCCAAGTCTTGACTGGGGGACACCAAAGGACTCTTCCCTTCTATCCCTTGGATAGATAGAGAGGGAGGGCAGAGCTTTTGGTTTTTCATGTTGTCAAAGAGTTGAACAATGGTTTTTTCATGTTGTTAAAGAGTTGAACAATGAAAATAGATGGCGAGTGCCCGATCGAACTGATCGGGTCATGTAGGAACAAGGTTCAAGTCTATCGATCTAGGACAAGTATTAATACTTCCAATTCAAATATTAATACTGGCAGTCTATATATTAATAATGTTAGTCCTAATGATCCAAGTATGCCAAGTTTAGAAGAAACTAGCTATTTAATGATGCATATGATGATAGGGAAGTGGGTGCAAAGGCTGACCTCAATAATTTGGAGACAACCATGAATGTTAGTCCTATTCCCACAACCAGAATTCACAAAGATCATCCCAAAGACCAGATCATTAGAGACCTAAACTTAGTAACTCAAACAAGGACAATGATCAATTTTTCTAAAGAACATGGTATGGTTAGCTATATTAACAAGTAGAGAAGAACAAATCACAAAGATTATTAGAACTACTTATTTGCCTATTTTCTCTCTTAAAAAGAACCCAAAAAGGTGATTCAAGCTTTGACATATCCAAGCTGGATAGAAGCAATGCAAGTGGAGCTTCTGTAATTTAAACTTCAAAAGGTTTGGACTTTGGTGGACCTTCCTAATGGCAAGAGGGCCATTGGAACCAAATGGGTCTTTAGAAACAAGAAAAATGAGAGAGGAATTGTAGTTAGAAACAAAGTAAGACTGGTGGTACAAGGTTACACCCAAGAAGAAGGAATTGATTATGATGAGGTTTTTGCTCCTGTTGCTAGGATAGAAGCAATCAGGTTATTTTTGGCCTATGCATCATTTATGGGGTTTATTGTATACCAGATGGATGTGAAGAGTGCCTTTTTATATGGTACTATTTAAGAGGAGGTTTATGTTTGTCAACCTCCTGGTTTTGAAGATCCATGGTTCCCTGACAAAGCTTATAAGGTAGAAAAAACTTTATATGGTCTACATCAAGCTCCTAGAATTAGAAAATGGATTTGGAAGAGACAATATAGATAAGACTTTGTTCATCAAGAAGGACATAGGTGATATCCTGTTAGTGCATGTGTATGTTGATGACATCATCTTTGGGTCTACAAAGAAGTCTTTATGTGTTGAGTTTGAGCAGATGCATAAGAGCTTCTGTTGATCCCAAACCTAGATCGATTTCTTAGGTTGTCTAAGGTTAAATTACCATGGATAAATCCAAAATAACTTGTTGTAGAAACTTTGTGTGTATATTAAAGTGTATGCGGAATCTACACCTTAATACTCTAGAAGTAAAATCAATGGAACAGTAAGTATGAATGAATGAACATAAGATGTAACAAAACGCTTCAATATTATTAAAGATAATAATATGAGTACTCTATCTTAGTACTAGGGTTTACAACCTTAAAGCTATGACTATGAGATGCTGTGTAGGTATGTGTATGATAATGAGATGAATGAGATATTAAACTAGATGCCCTAGGATCTCTTTTTATACACTAAGAAGTCCTAATGGGCTTACAATACTTTCCTAAGTATTTAGTCAAATGTATTAAATGCAATGACTAAGTATTTAATACTTTCCTAAGCATGTAGTTAAATGTATTAAATACAATGACTAAGTATTTAATACTCTCCAAAGCATCTAGTCAAATGTATTAAATACAATGACTAAGTATTTAATACTTTCCTTTGTAACTTCTCAATCAGCATTAATCTTGAGTCATAATCTTCTCATCAGCATTTATCTTTTCAATCAGCATTAACTAGATATTAACTAGCAGTTGTAACTTCTTTTAGCAGTATTGATTTTCTTACCAGTAATCTTGAACCAGCAGTAGTAACTCTATAACCAGCAATATTAATTTTACACTAGCAGTACTAACTAATTAGTACTGGCAGTATTAACTCAGTTAATACTGTTAGTTATAAACTGAGTACTAAATTATGCTTGGCAGTACAAACTCTGTCTTGGCAGTATTAAGTATGAAGACTTTAATTCCCAACAATCCTCCCCTAAACTTGATGTTCATCTTCTGAATCTTCAAGTTTCTGGATAAAAGCTTTATCTTGACTTGGAGGATGTAATCAAACACTTCTTTACTTCTTGTACTGTGACTTGTCATTTTGTTGAGTCAACTTTGCTCCTGCTCTTTTTTCATCATCAAATTGATCATGCATTTTCACAGCTGCTTTATAACCAAGTCTTTCTTGCTCTTGTTACCTTTTTGTCTTCAGGGCTGTTTAACCTCACTAAATCTTCCAATTCTATCTCTGGGTTGCCCTGCACATAAGAAAATCAGACCTTCTTGGGAACCCAAGCCATTACAGACCTGGATCTTCCTCTTGCATCAACATAATCATATCTCTTCAAAGTGATTGATGCACTATTAGGTTTGACAGGTCTCCAAACCCAACATGCTGATGCTTTAACAGCATTAACCCGATTCGTCCTAACAGCATTAACCACTGCCTTTGGTCTAGCAGTATTAACTTGTCTTGAGCAACAGCAACAAACAGCATTAAGATAACTTTGTCTGGCAGTATTAAGTGAAATTGGGCCAGACCTAGTTAAGATTTTTCTTGGAACCATGTGTCTTTTTGGATTGGGTTGAGTAATTCTTGGAGAATTTTGATGGTTCACCCTTCTTGCATTGTTCCACACTGGTTTTTCCTCCCTTTGACCATTTAGCTGTCTCTTTTGTTTACATGTATACTGGAGGTGATCAAAACTTCCACAGACATAGCAGGCTTTATTGTGCATCACAAAATCATTTCCTAGTTGTTGGGACTTTTGATTATTCCAGTTTCTTTGATTTCCCCTAGGTTTTTGTGACCTGTACATTTCAGCATACTTAACTGGTTTCCTAACTGGTTTTTCTTGTTGTTTAGATTTAACAAATTCTATCTTAGCAACAGTAGGAAAAACAATAGGAACAACAGTTTTCCTTTCTGCCACAGCAGGAGATCAACTTCATCCTCATTATCAAAACCCATTCTTCAATCAAAGGAGCAGTCAGAATTTTCTTAGTTTCATTTGAAGAATTTTCCACAACCACTTTATTACTCCTTAATCCATAGCCTTCAAACTCAGTTTGTTGAAACTCCTCAAGACCAAAATAAGACCAATCAGCTTATTAGGTCTATTAAGATTAAAAGGATGATGAGAACTGCACTATATCCTAAACCCTTTTTACTTTTGTCAGATATCTGACTTTCTAACAACTGATCTAAGTCTTTTGAGGCCTTCTTAAATTTCTCAATTTTAAATTCAATGCCATCTTTTTCTTGCTTAACTTTTTCAAACTCTGTTTTAAGCACATTAATTTCATATTGTTTGCATCCTACATCTCTTTTAGGAACAGCAACTTCTTCACTAAAAAGAACCTCATTCTTCCTATATGTGACAAGTTGTGCTTCTACTGTTGCTAAACCTCTTTTATAAGTAGCTGCTTTAAATACAGATTCATGTAGTTTAGCAAGCAGATCATCATACTATTTCTTTAAAGTTTCATAGTTTTTCAAACATGATTTAGTACAAGGTTTATCATTGTGTACCTCTGAGTCTGAAAAGGCCATCTCTTCCTTGTGAGTAAAGGGTTCTTCTTGATAGTTTCTTCTAGATCAAAGTTTTTCAAAGCAAAGCTCTGATACCACTTGTTGATCCCAAACCTAGATCGATTCCTTACCTTGTAAAGAGTATGTTACCTTAGATAAATCCAAAATAACAATAGTAGAAACTTTGTGTGTATATCAAAGAATGCGGAATCTACTCTTTAATATCTAGAAGATATATCAATGAAACAGTGAATATCAATGAATGAACACAAGATGTAACAAAATACTTCAATATTATTAAAGATAATAATACGAGTACTCTATCTTAGTACTATGGTTTACAACCTTAAAGCTATGACTATGAGATGCTGTGTAGGTATGTGTATGATAATGAGATGAATGAGATATTAAACTAGATGCCCTAGGATCTCCTTTTATACACCAAGAAGTCCTAATGGGCTTATAATACTTTCATAAGTATTTAGTCAAATGTATTAAATACAATGACTAAGTATTTATTACTTTCCTAAGCATGTAGTCAAATGTATTAAATACAATGACTAAGTATTTAATACTTTCCAAAGCATCTAATCAAATGTATTAAATGCAATGACTAAGTATTTAATACTTTCCTTTGCAACTTCTCAATCAGATGAGTTCTATGGGGGGAGCTCACTTTCTTCTTAGGATTGCATGTACAACAGAAGTAGGATGGAATCTTCATTAACCAAGACAAATATGTGGCTGATATATTGAAAAAGTTTGATTTTGTCATTATAAAGACAGCAAGCACTCCAATAGAGACTAACAAGGCATTGATCAAGGATGAAGAAGCTAAGAATGTGGATGTTCACATATATAGATCAATGATTAGATTATTGATGTACTTAACAACTTCTAGGCCTGACATAATGTTTGTTGTTTGTACTTGTGCAAGGTTCTAAGTTACTCCTAAAGTCTCACATCTTCATGCAGTGAAGAGGATCTTTAGATACTTAAAAAGTCAGCCTAAATTGGGACTTTGGTATTCTAGATATTCACCATTTGACTTGGAGGCTTTTTTTGATAGTGATTATGCTGGAGCTAGCTTAGACAAGAAATCCACAACAGGAGGTTGTCAATTTCTTAGAAGAAGATTGATTTCATGGCAATGTAAAAAGCAGACTATAGTTGCCAACTCTACCACTGAAACAGAGTATGTTTCTGCTGCTAATTATTGTGGACAAGTGTTATGGATTCAAAATTAAATGCTTGATTATGGGTTCAACATCATGAACACCAAGATTTACATTGATAATGAAAGTACAATCTGTATTGTGAAAAATCTAGTATTTCACTCTAAAACCAAGCACATAGAGATTAGGCACCATTTCATCAAAGATTCTTATGAGAAGAAGTTGATTCAAGTGATCAAGATTCACACAGACCATGTTGGGATTTTAGATTTGATGATTACAAAATAAATATAAGAATGAAACAAGATGGAAACAAGAATGACCAAAGTCGTAATTAATAAAGTCTTCAAAAGATAAGAATTGGAAGATTCTAAAGATATGGTCAAAGATAAAGATAAATATTAGAATGATTTACTTTATTAGTTTCCTTGTAAGCCTAGGACTCCTTATGCTATAAAAGGAGGTCCAAGCATTTAGAAAAGATATCCAGAAAATCGTGGGTGTACACAAGGATCAATGTAGACGTCTATAGTTTGTGGTGTAACCTCAAGGTTAAGGTAACTTGATCCTTATTATAGGTAGATAACATGTATTATTCTGATCAAATAATATTGAGGCTTGGAATGTTTGGTAAAACCTTGTTGATGATAACATTGTTCTTTGTTTAATTCTGTTGTGCATATATGTTATCAATGTTATTAATCCTAGATATAAGTTCTAAACAAACTGAGCTTAAACGATCTAAGGAGTCTTTGGATTCCACAATTGGTATCAGAGCCATGGGGCTCTTGATCTAGGATCTACAAGGTTTATTTGAAGTCGTATTCATGATGAAAAGATGGTCGTATGTTCTGTTTTGATGTTATAGGCGATTTTGGTGATTCTTAAGTTTTAGCGACACTTTTAAAGTGTGGTCTTTATACTTGATTATTTTTGTTTAAAGTCGTGTTGGTGAAAAGTAGGGTTTTTCATTAAACCCTAATATGGTCAAAAAAAAAAGTTTTGGATCTGATCATGAGCAGCAGATTACAACAGCACGCTATTATCATTGGAACGTAGCAGCAAGTGGTATTGTTTTTGAGATGGAAGAAGATTCCTGCGTGCTTATTGGATTCAACAGAAAGTCATGATCACAAGTTATTGATGTAACTCGTGGTATAGCAGCAGGTAATGGATTTGATGCGTGACTTTTGGCAGTATACGGTTTTGGATGGGATTTGTTACAATATGAAATTCCTATGTTTTAGGGATTGCCTTTTAAGTTCCCATATATACAGAAGTGAGATACTGTTCATGATTTAAAAGGAATTACAACTGCTAGCTGTGTCCGAAATAAGGTTTCAACTGTTAGTTGTTTCCACTGCTAGTTAGCAGTTTCCACTGCTAGTTAGCAGTTTCCACTGCTAGTTGTGTACGATATCGGACAAAGAAGAAAATTGGATCTCGAATAGAACTGAATTTTATTCAGTTTATTATTATTGATTTTATGGCTAGTTTTGGAGATTATTTGAAGAGGTGATTACGAAGACAATTGAATATTGTTTATTTGATGTTGTAGTTGGGTTTCACAGGTGCGTGTCTTATCATATCTTAAAGTCATGTTTATGGCAGGACATTGATTTTAAAGATAACTTGTTCGTGCTTTAATGGTGTTGACGAAGACTTGACAAATCTAGCAAAGGTGTGTGATTTTTCTTATGGTGCTCAATACTTACATTTTCTATCACTTTGGTCTAGTTTCTCATAAAAGATGAGGATAATTGTCAAGAGGTTGCGGTCTACTTATATTTTACAAATTTATTTATAAGTTCGACGTCACATGGATAGTGCAAGACATAAGTAACAAGTTTAGGAGATTCAACTTCTTCATCAAATTCGTTATACTTAGTTTTCTTTATCAGTGATCACTACATAGAGCCTACAGAGTTCGAGATTCAAGAGATGGTAAACATATGGATTTCAGGGGAAGCTTATTGATTAAATGTTTAACCATCTACATGCATCACTTGAGGGGAAGTGTTTACAAGTTTCTTATCTACTGAAGACCCCTATTAGATGATTACAAAAAGGGAAAAAGATTATAGAGATATGATTTGCAGCTTATCATATATGGTGGCATGATACAAAGGATATCTGATTAAGGGGAAGCTTAGAAGTTTTGTTTCATTCAGGGAGATGATTACATCTCAACTTCAAGGGAAGCTTTGGCCTTATGATGAAGTTCGTACACGACTTTGTTTCTTTTGTCATCATCAAATAGGGGAAGATTATTGGGATTTCAGATTTGATGATTACAAAATAAATATAAGAATGAAACAAGATGGAAACAAGAAGGACCAAAGTCGTAATTAATAAAGTCTTCAAAAGATAAGAATTGGAAGATTCCGATAATATGGTCAAAGATAAATATTAGAATGATTTACTTTATTAGTTTCCTTGTAAGCCTAGGACTCCTTATGCTATAAAAGAAGGTCTAGGCATTTAGAAAAGATATCTAGAAAAGTGCGTGTGTGTACACAAGGATCAATGTAGACGTCTATAGTTTGTGGTGTAGCCTCAAGGTCAAGGTAACTTGATCCTTGTTATAGGTAGATAACATGTATTATTCTGATCAAATAATATTGGGGCTTGGAATGTTTGGTAAAACCTTGTTGATGATAACATTGTTCTTTGTTTAATTCCGCTGTGCATATATGTTATCAATGTTATTAATCCTAGATATAAGTTCTAAACAAACCAAGCTTAAATGATCTAAGGAGTCTTTGGATTCCACATACCACAATGTTGCAGATCTTCTCATAAAGGCTTTTGATGTTAGCAGGTTTAACTTTCTGATTGCTAGCATTAGATTACTTAATCTCTGAAGTATTGTTTGAGGGGGGGTTAATTAAGATTGGATGAAAGGGAATGTAACATTAAGCAGAAGTGGGTGAAGGGTCAGGACAACCCACTGATCCCCAACACATATCCACATCTGCTCAACTCTCTAATGAAGAACCAATCACTATTTTATCATCATCTCAACTCAAAAAGACCCCAAAACATAGGAAAGCCAAAAGGACCATGAAGATATCTTAGTCTAGTAGACCTATTCACCTTGTTGCAGATAAGACTATCTATAGGGAGTGGGAAGACAGAATAGAAAGGGCTGCCACTATTGCTTCTATCTTAGAAGCAGAGCAAGACAGTGGTAACATAAATAGGACCCAATCCATGGCAACACTTAATGAGCCTTTTCCTTAGAGAACTGGTTCGAGTAGTGGTCCCAGGTGCCAAGTTACCATATTAGGGGGTGCAGAAGCTCAAACTAGGTTTGAGGCTGTATCTAAACAGTCCAATGATCCACCTCACGCAAGAGTTAACACACTTGGAAGTGGGGAGGATAGTATAAAACTAAAGGAATTGATGGAACTTTGTATAAAATTGTCTGATATTGTAAGCAAAAAGAAAAGAGAGATGTATGAATAAAAACAGACAGAGTAATTATTGGAGAAAAGGTTATTTAGGTTTGCTTGCCAGTATCTACTTTCTATTCATGGGTTGTACATAAATATGGATCCTCATGAATTCTTACATGTCTATCTAGTTGTTTGTAGTGTGCTTGTGATGAATAGAGGCATGTTGTTGTATAGTTATTAGAGAAAAAGTTAATACTCTTCTACTAATATTAGTACTGCTAGGCAAAAAGTTAATACTGTTAGGCTAATATTAGTATTGTTATGTTACCTTTAATACTGTTTGGAGAATAACAGATTTTCCTTAATTAATTATAACAGTTGAGATATTTCCGCCAATAACTTCGCTTATATGGGTCTATAATTTGGATAATTCTTGATCTTTCTTTCCCTTATAAGCTTTCTTCAAGATAAAGATTCAACCTTATTCAGTTGGTCCAAGCAAAACCTTAAGCGCTTTCTATATAAAATCTCAATTGCTTTCACCCAACACACATAACTTACAAACGCTCCACTACCTTTTAAACCCAACACTTAATTCGAATCTTAATGTTTCAACTGCTTTCATAATCTACAATGGCAAATTTGAAGTACTGTGATCAACACAACATGGTTGCTCTCTTAGAGAAACTAGATGGAAGTGAAGGCTTTCACCTGATAGTAGATTTTCTAAATGCTTCTCACATCAGGTTTGCTCTATCTAAAAATCCTACTATCTATGATTCTCACATCAAACAGTTTTGGCAGACTGCTACTGTCAATACACTTAATAATGGGGAATAAGAAATAACTACCACGGTCAATGGTCATGTTAAAACTGTTACTATAACATCTGTTAGGAAATATCTCCAATTAGCAGATGTTGGTGGTCTCAGTTCATTACCAAATACTAAAATTTTTTGACAATAATCTACAGTGAGAGGTATGCCATAACTTCTGATAAATTAACTTTTCAAAAAGTCCATTTTCCCCTCAATGGAAGTTCATGATCCATACCATTCTTCATTGTTTAAGTCCAAATAAAATAGCTTGGGAATAGTTTAGTAATAATATCGCAACTGTTATAATTTGCTTGGCCACAAATAGGACTTTTAATTTTTCAAAATTGATTTTTGATGGTATGGTGAAAAACTTTGATAATCAAAGTAAATTTCTAATGTATCCAAGATTTATTCAAATCTTTTTTAACAAAAGGAAAAGGTTTCTTTCTTCACATAAAAGAATTTATATCACTCCTACCCTTACACCAAAATTGTTTAGTAACATGAGAAGTGAAGAAAACTCATTTCACACAAAAGATTAAGTAGAGAGTCGAAGAGTTGAGAGCAACATCAAACATCCATGGACAACCCAACATGAGTGAATAGTAAAAAAGAAAAAATAAGAGAAGGTTGATTGTTGATACTATGTGAAGATTACAAAGAGAACCAACCACCCTCTCCATGTCGTGGAGAGGGTTTCTATACTTACTTGAGGTGGACTTGGGCCTTGGTTAATGGGACTTTCCATGGACCTTGGGACTAGTTACCTATGTAAATCTTCAAATATTAACTTGCACGAGCTATCTTCCGATATTTATGAAGTGACCGAGACTTTTCTAGGAATTTTGTATTCCTAACAATCTCCCCCTAAGGGAGGTCACTTCATGTTACAAAAACTTAAACCTATCATACTATGAAGGTCTTTATTCTTGTGCTCGCAGACTTCTTTCTTTTTCTTGTTCTTGTGATATGATTAGTGATATTCGACTTTAGGCTTGGTGAGCTTGTTCCTTTATCTTGGATTTGTATGAATTAGAATGTGATCTGAGCATCTTGAGATCATCAACCAAGCGTAATATCTCGTCGTATCTTATTGAATTTTGCCATCTTGTGTAACTTTGTGATTCTGGACTAACATGACTATACCTTTCTTGATTTGCCTTGACTTGAAAAGCTTTAATGTTAATCTTTCTTGAAATTATTTAAGCTTTAAACATTTCGTCACTTTTGTGAAAGAAGTTCATGATCTCAGAGGAACAAAAACTTCTTTGTGAAATTCTTTGATCTTTACATACTTCCTCACTTCAAGAAAGACGGTATTATTTATGGTATCAGCAGTAGCGCGACAGTCCTTGAAAAAATGTACTTGAGCTTTCATGATTTGGTTCTTTATGTTTGATCGATCGGTATGTGCATGTTATTTATGGATCTTGTGAGTCAGCGGGTTGGAAACAGGTACGCCTTCACACACCATCTTTAAGTATCTACATTAAAACAGTTTAGCAATAATGAGGAGGGGCTGTCTACGAAATATGGCTTTGTCATTCGCCTCCTTTGTGTTTTGGTTGGGCTCATACCTCAAGATGAGGAAAAAACCAATGATGAACAATGCATGAAGGGTGAACTCATCAAAATTCGTCAAAGAACGAGTTGATCTGTGAGATCGACAGCCTGTGTCAGGGTAGATTCAATTTAATAAGATTCTCCCTTGACAGGGATTTCTAGTTGATGTATAGAATCTTTTCTAACACATTTTGCATTAGATTCTCAAACTCAGCAATGTTCTCATTATCGGAACGTCTACAACAGCAGACAGCACTGATAAGATCTACGTGAACCAGTGAGCTTACTATACTCACCGATTGATTGAAAATTGAAAAATTAATTTGCAAAATCAAATTGTTGTATCACTTGCTAAAAGTTTTTTTATGACATTACCTGATGGAGAGTGTTAATCATTTCAAAAATTCATTAACAACCGTAGATCCATTTCTGGAACAAGTTTGGTTCTTCTATAGAATCGCACCATCGTATTTCTTTCCAGTTGTCACAAGTTTGATTCATAAAGAAATCGACAAGTTACTTACCATGAGCTTGTTCTGATGTTGGCCCTCAAGCAGGGATTTCATCTTCATTGTGAAAGTGAAATTCACTCTGATTTCTGGCAAAAATCACAAAAAAAGAAGAAGCCATAGGACTTTTTAATTACTATTATCTTGTAAATTCATCATGCTATGACTTAGCCAAAGCGCAAAATTTGACAAGATGTTCCTAAATGAGACATTTTATGGCATGATCTCTTTTGGCTACTACTGACTCAATGGTGCACTTTCATTATAGTGATCGGATCGGCTGGAGAAAGCAAGACTGTCTATCTTTTTCAATATCAACTAATCTCGGATGTGAAAGAAAGTATTGAGAAATGCGTTGTTTGGTTTATGTATTTATTGCGTAATCCTCATGTGAGAAAATGAAACTTTGTACTTTTGAGAGACGCTTGCAAGTGGCTTAGGGAGGGTTGTGACATAGCGGTAACTGGGGCTCCATGAAAGATCTTTCAATGTTTTACTCAACACCTTAGTGTTTCTGACCAAGTTTATTGTATTGATCCCTAGGTTTTTGCCTATGGTGTTTGTCGAGGGCTTCTTTCTTTTACACCCTTTATCATCTTACATCTTCTGTTTTCATTTTCTTTATAACCCTTTCAATCGGTTTACCGAGACCTGGAGACTTCAGAGAACTTTCTTTTTCATTCTTTAACCCCTTCAATGCTTACCGAGACTTCATAACTAACACCTTGTTGGGTTTGTTCCAGTGTTATCTCCATCTCTGTTGGCATTATTCCTTTTTCTCACTTTTTCTCCTTTTATCATACCTAAGGACTTCTACACTAACTAGTGGATATCCCTGGGTAGATCCCTTTGGTTCTGGCTGGATCATGGGAATTGAATACCTATGCCTAACCACCTTATATCTCTATAAATTTAAGAACATGGATGGTCTTTTGGGTATTCCATCACAATCTTTCAAAACCATTAAAAATTCAATCAAAGTGTTTGATATAAATATCAAAAAGATTTACACTTTGAGAGTTTTTCATTATCACTAAAGGCTCCCCCTTAACATGTGCATCGATATCATAGTACATGCTAAGAGTAAGATTGTACTTTCCATTTTAATATGATCACATATTTTTTTGATAAGTTAGATTCAGTTTAATCACATTTTCTCCCCTTATCCAAAATGTTAATCCCTTGATATTTTGGATATCAATTGATTAAATGTTCGGGGATAAAATGTTATAGAATAACTTATAGGAACATTTTAATGCTCCTCTTCAAATTATAAGGGACATGATATAGTGTCGAGTACGGAATTGTTGAAAGATTTTGAATTTTGTGAAAAATTCTTGAAAAATCATCGTACTCGAACACTTTATATGCCTAAGTCTTTATACTTCTTATATACATATTCACAAGTTTATTATATACGAAGATTTGACTTGAATGATGAGAACATCATATGATGAAATCATATGGTCCTTTGTAGCCGTCGTAAGTCTCCTTCTTACAATCTCCCACCAACGAACTTTTCCAAGCTCCTCATTAACCTTCTTTCTTTCAAGAGGTTGTCAATCTAATCTTTCTCTGTCCAAGAACTCTTCAGCGTTGCTTCAACTTTCTTTCCAAGTTATGAAAGTCTTTGCATCAAACTTCGAGGATAGAACAGATTCAGATACATATGTAACTTGAGCTTGTGTGGTTGGTGTTGATGTTGTCTTAGCTTCCCTCTAAACCAGCAATCCTTTCTTGAGTAGATTCAAAACTTTCTTGAAAGCCGCATCAAGCAGTCTTGATGTTTAAAGCCTAGATATCCAAAGTACACAAATAACTCAAAACCGCAACACCAAAGTCAATTAAGTCACGGATGTCTGTATTTCTCCTTACATGATAGTGATGATGTAAATTGTAACACCAAAGTCAACTAAGTCCTAGATGTCATAATTATCCCCTCTAAGTAGTTGAAATGATAACACCTAAGTCAACTAAGTCCCAAATGTAGACATTTCTTCCTGCAGGATACTGACTATTTAAAGGAATCATCATACCTATGTGTACCTCTTTCATTAAACAATTCTACCCTTTTAATAATAAGCTTAGGGATTGACCGTTTGAGGAAGCATTAATTGAATCAGAAAGAACTTTTCTTACGTTTTAAATAATTATACTCCTAACACTTCCCCCTAGGGACTCAAATGATGCATACTGGCTAATGACGAGATGTCTCTTCCACCATGTGATTGAAATAGTGCACCCGAAAGATTCAAAACAGCCTAAAATCAAAAGAAGCTAACCTCAAAAGACAAAAGAAGCTAACCTCAAAAGAAGGCCAAGGACACTATCAAAAATAGTGCACCTCGAAAGATTCAAAACAGCCTAAAATCAAAAGAAGCTAACCTCAAAAGACAAAAGAAGCTAACCTCAAAAGAAGGCCAAGGACACTATCAAGTATACATCTACTCCTTCCCCTTGCTGGTTTTGACACGTCGGAATCAGCAAAACCTTATACGCATACATATTCGAGATCGTGTTTGAAGAATTAATAAGCTTAAATCTAGTCCGTGAGAATCAATTTCAAGGCTTTTAAAACTATGAAAGTATTTCCAAGCATTCCTAAGTCTTTTACAAACTATGAGGTGTTGGCAATATTGATCGTCTGTAGTTTAAAGCCTGAATTCACTAAGTCTCAAATTGCAAATAAGTCCATAAAGATTTATACAAATGACATCTAAAGCTCTTGTAGTTAATATAAATTAACTCCCCTTGAAATTATTATCTGTCATTATTCAAAACTTTATCCGTTTATTCCATGACTTATTTTGAAAGACTGTTTTAAAAGATTATTGGATGACAATTTCTCCCCCTCAAATAAAGACCCGTTTTCTATTTAAAGAGCTGTTGTCATTGTTTGAGTGGTCGAATTGTCTTTGAAAAATCTTTTTGTGATTACTGAAAACACTGATTCATTATGAAGACAACTTTTTACCAATAAAAATAAGATTTCTCTTATTTTGATAAATAAATGCACTGAAACGTACACTTATTTGATATAGGAAGCACGGGTTGTGATGCAAAGTAATCACAAGCCTTTGCATGGTCATAGAGTAGGCCATGCCCGAGAATAAATTCCCGTTGTTAGGAACAACTGTCTTTTAGACGACATGTTTTCCTCAAGGTGAAAAGCGGGTTACTATCTGAAATAATAGCAAGCCATATGGCATGTTTTGAAAACATTAGAAACTTTTGCTCGAACTTCATTTACAAGCTCGTATAATTGTTGAATGACATTTCTAAGACCGTAAATGTTATCGATTTTCAGAAGACATGCCATTTGAAAGTTTGTATTAGTTTCCTCTCATATTTTAATTTGTATTTTGTTTTTACTAAAGGTTTTATAAAATGAAAAATCTTTTTGTTTTTTCAGATTTTATATTTTTCTCTTTTGTTTTTATAAAATTTTATAAAAATAAAAATAAAAATAAATAAAATAAATCCTTTTTTGTGTTTTTATGATTTTATATATTTACTTAGGATACAAGAAGATTTCTCTTCTTTTGAATATAAAGCGCACTGACACGTACACCTTTCTTTTCTTTGAGGAACGGGGCCTGAAGTGTTGTCTACAGACGTCATTATCATGAAGCACGGGTGTTGATCTAATTAATCAACCAACCACGGTCTTGTTCATCATACATAAATTCCCTGGAACCCTTGGGTTCTTGTTATATCATTTTTTTTCATCAAACAAACTTGAGTCTTTCCTTGTTCAGATTTGGCAATATGAGATAGTGGTGGGGGGGGTAGGGGCCGGCACGGTAATTTAGTGGACCTGACTAACATTGAGAGTTGATCGCATTATAAGTTTAGTGATATAATACATGTGAAAACCATTTGGGAGTTCACACATCAACCTTTGTGGTGCTAGATGTGAATTCGTCCAAGTTGTGAACCCACTTAAGAACGCAGCATGTTAAAAATCTATCCCCGGATCCACCTAAGGGAAGAATCGTAGAGTGTTTTTTTCTCATGCACAGCGAAAACTATTGGAGAAAAACTATTCCTATAACGATCGTCCTACTAAGTTCCGAGTAGACTCTTGATCAACCGGGTTGTTACTGTTTCTAGACTTATTGGGTTAATCTTAGCAGAAATTCCACTTCTTTCAAGAAATTTGGGGGATACACATCATGAATTTGCTTTAAAGAAACACACTTTGACAAGTTAGCACACAAATGTTGGAGTCCAGAAGAAAGCTCGACCGAGAATTCCTAGAGTGATCGGCTTTGGCATAACTTTTCGTTGGCAACTACTCTGTAGATTTGGCAATACCCTAGAGGTTTGTTATTGCGCCTAAGGTTTTTATTTGCAACTCGTAATATGTTTTTTTGTGATTTATAATGGCATTAAACTCGTTTGTTGACTTTCTATCTCTTTCTTGTGTCTTGTTCCTCAGCTTCACTCTATATAGTATTATAACCAGGTCATTTTGAACAAATCTTTGTCATTTCTTAGAACTATTCCTAGAGAGCTAGATTAATCATATTGATTAGTTTTGCAAAAACAGATTCTCTTCCCTTGATAAATAATGTTTGATACTAGGTTTTGACAAAAGGTAATTCACATTAACATTGGGAGGCAAACCATGTTTTGAAAAAATGAGGTCCGTTAAGATTTAAAACGCATCGTTGTCTATCAACTGATTGGATTTCTGGTAGTATTGAAAAACCGTTTCACCCAAGATTGATGGGTTAGCAAACTTAGTATCCATGCTATTCTTTTAACTTTCTTGAATTCAGGTGCAAATGCTACAATTCGCAAAAACCTGTTCCTAAATCATGAGCCTTTAAATCTGCATTTCAACATTCTTATTATTTATTTGAGCAATCAGTGATCCATTTGGTCTTTTGCCTGAACTCGTGTCGTTTGATCAGAATCGTAAGAATCTTTGGATGTCTTTTTAATGCTTATTTTCCCTTAATGTTTCTTCTCATTAGTTGCAAGTAATTTAGCCACACTATGTCCAATTCGATATTGATCTTTTCAAGTACCTTAATTTTCCTTTTATTCTTGCTTTATTACTTGTTTCATTTAAATTTTGTAACCATGTTGCCCGTCTTTTAAAAGCTTGAAGTTTGATATTTAAGTTCCCTTGTTAACACAATGTGTGTCCATGTTGAAAACTGTTTTGAAGTTGGGCAACGGTCGTTTGAGAAAAATATTTTCAACTCGAGAGATTGTTTGAAAATTAGTTGTCATGTTATCAATGATGGATCAAGTAAAGTGACAGTGAAACTTGACATTTTTTCAGCATTCCCTGTTCAATCACGCTCCTCCCCTATGACACATTAGTTGGTGAATCATGAAGGTATTTTCTATCCAACCTTTCCCAACAATGTGTGTCATAAATGGTTCAATATTACACATAATGTTGTGTTCATTACAAGAGTATCTGTTGAACAGTCATGTACCTTAGCTAATGGCTGGTTTGTCATTCACAGAGTTTGATATCTGACTTTCCTTCATCAGTGTATCTTCATCAATCTTCTGCTTGAAACATGCCTTTCTGATTCTGTCTCATTGCCTTCCCGTAACAACCAACCAGCATTAATGCTTTAACTCGAATCCACCTTTCCCCTCTTTTGACTGCTTCACTTCTATCATTCACACCTTCTGGTATTTTCAATCCGTTTTATCTGTGCTCTTTCATCAATAGACTTCTTAAACGGATTGCCATTGTTGGATCATGTAATCAGGAATTGTTGAATCTCGTTTGAGTGTATTCTAGAAAAGACGTGCGTACATGCACCATCAAACGTCATCGAAACAAGTAATCGAAAATGATGAATGTTTTGAAACTGTTTTCATATTACTCCAAAAACGCACCAATGGAGCCAGTTTTCTTGAAATTCTCTCTACATGTTGCTTTTCTAGATTATCGCCTAATTTAGTAACCAACGATTCGTGGAAAGTCTGATTATCTTGATCAAATAGGTGCCACACATGCCCGTCGAATACCTTCCTTTGTTTGAAAGAACCTTGAGATGTGAACTGAAGGTAGGCAAATGATATCATTAATTTTCCTTTTGCTTTTGGCCTTGCATTTGTTGCAACTGATACAATCTCTCCTTGTTCTTGTAAATATAGAATTCATAGATTCCTTTGAAGTTCGAAATGTGTGAAATGAAATATAAAGACTTATATAGATTAAGTATTGTTTTGTGGTTTGAATAAAATTAATATCGTCACTGGGAATTTAACAAATCTTGATTAAAACTGAGAAAAGAAGCGTATCTTTCGCGAGATTTTACAATAATCAAGAGAAACGTAAAACATTATTTGTTGTGAAATCGTTGTTAAAATTGTGTACGTAAGCTTTGTTGGCAAACATGAGCGTAAACGATGAACGGTTACTACACGTTGCAACTAAAAATTGATAACGGTTGATGGAAACCAAACAAGGACGAACGTCTATAACGGTTTAAATTTGTAGGACAATGGTTTGAATTTAACAGAATCAAAGGACTAACGGTGTAAAGGTATTTCATCTTTAAGGGTTAATAAACAAAGAAAGAATGAATAGTAAAAGTCTTGAATTTCTGTCCAAACGTGTCTAATTCTTATTTAGTTTACTAATAAAACGACAAAACACGTTTCCTTCCTCCCCTTGGTTAATGTTGTTACTTCATTTGAGAAATAATGTGAAAATTGCAACGATTGTAAAGAATTGTCTCGGGAATGCTACGGTTGTCGACGGTGTAAAATAAATATATCACGTTGATCGAAACGATGTCACGAACACGATGGTGTATGTCTTAAGTCCACGAGATTAACGACAAGTCAAAATTGGAAAAACCGAAAATTACTTATTTACATGAAATTTTTGTTTTCCGTTATTTGAGTTGTTCGGCGTCCCTATTGCTTGACTAGTTCGTTTCAAGTTGATTTGACTAGTTTGGTGTCAAGTTGGTTTGACTAGTGCTGTTTATTTGAAGGATAGAACTCTTCGGATTGTAGTTGAAATGACTATTCGTCTCTAGTTGGATGAACTAGATCGTGCTCTAGAAAAATAATTCTCGATCGTTCCTGCAAAGGGATGGGTTAGATCGTTGCAAAGGATTGTGACTAATCGGCTCCCTCTACGATTGACGAGATCCTTGTTCAAAATCTTACTAGTTCGGTTGACACAAGGTTGAACTCGTTCGGTCTCACATAAAACATAAACATCCTTGGTCCTGCTTGTCGTAACCAGAACCCACAAACTCACCTTATTCGCCTTGAAGCTTAAAACAGGATCGTGTCGCCTTGTTTACTTTGACCCGGTGGGTCCAAAAGAGAAATAAGCCACTAAACTAATGTTGAAATAAGCTCAAATAAGCTTTGGAACAAAATATGCTATAGTTGAAAATCACAAAATAAGCATGAGAACATAAAGAAAAAAAAATAAAAATTAAATAAAAAATACCAACGTGAATACAAACTGTTTAAAAACCACTAACAATACTATCGATGAAATAGACAAATATTTTTGAAGCCTAACGAGATTTAAGCCACAAAAAAAAAAAAAACACATTTTAACACAATAAAAATAAAGACCAATATAAAAGGAGAAAACAATGTTTGACTGATCCCGATAAGCAGATTAAATAAGCACAAATAAGTAAAACAAAAAAACCCTAATGTTATCCCAAACGTTTTATCTCCATGTCACAACAATAAGCTTTACCAATAAAGCTACAAAAATCCAACACAAACTAAAATTCACTAAAGGAACCAAGATAGAAGCCATGCTCTTGATACCAATTGAGAAAACTCATTTCAACACAAAAGAAGAACTAGAGAATAAGTTGAGAGAGAAAGTCAAAAAGGAAAAATGGAATATTGATTGAACTATTGAAAATACAAAGAGAACCAACACCCTCTCCAGTGTGGAGAGGTATTTATACTTACATAAGGTGGACAGGCCGTGGTTACATGGCCTTCCATGACCTTGGAGCTAGTTACCTATGTAGGGTTCACAAAATACTACTATGTTGAGCTATCTTCCGATATCTTTGAAGGACCGAGGACTTTTTCTAGGAATTTCATATCCTAACAGGTTTCGTAGCATTGGTGACTAATGCTTTGTCCTTTATGTCATACCATGGTGTTTTTACGAATCTCTAAAGTAGACTGCCTGATTGATAAAATTACCTCGTGGGGATTGGTGATCTGAAGTCCTAAAAAGAAGTTCATTTACCCCCATTAAGAACATCGCAAATCTACTGTGCATTAATTTTTAATAAAATCGTTTAGAAGATTAAGGTTTGTGGAACCAAAAATATTGTCTCAAGTGTAAATTTGCACAAGTAAAATGTCCTCCTCTTAGTTTATCGTGAATAGGGTCGAGTCAATTATACCGTCAGTAAAACCTTTGGAAATCAATCGGGAATTTTTTGAAGTTCATCATACCAGGCTCTCGAGCTTTGTTAATCCATATAAGCTTTCCCTTAGACGTAAACTTTTTTTGGATGAGCAGAGATTAACGAATGCGTCTGGTTGTGCAACCATAAACCGCACCTTCTTAATGGAGCCAGTACGATATGGCCGTTTGCCAACGTCCATACTATATATTGGAAAAGACTTGTGTGCAGCAAAGGCGACAAAAATTCCTGACAGCCTCCAAGCGAGCATCTGGACAAATGATTCTTAGAAATCAATACCTTCGTCCTGAGCATAACCCTTTGCGACAAGTCATGCATTGGTGCGAATACATTTGGATCTTCATCCTTTTTTGTTTTTTCCATATCCACTTTAGCGTTGATATTTCGTACCAAAAGTTTTGTCCAACGAGTTTCCCCAGACGTGTATTTGTCAAACTGATGAAGTTCTTTCCTGCAGTGTTTATCCTTCAGAAGCTGCCAATGCCTCCTAAGTTTTTCATTCAGCAGTGCTCACGTGAGTGGCGAACTACCCATTTCAGATCGTTATAAGTTTTCTCTCGTGTTTGCAACGGGCTTGGATGGATTGCCACGAACTTGAGTTAACGGGTGATCTTTTGTCCATTGGTATTCGGAATCTTGAGGTTGAAGTGAAGTATTCACATTTGAAATTACCAATATTGCGTAAGAAGACTCACATTTTCTTGTACCGGTGTACGAAAAGATTGGTAAGATTCTTCTTCTGCTTGATTATCATTGTTTTCCTCAGCATGAACATTTGTAGGAGTTGATGGTTCTGATGTAGGTTGAATATTCGTTGTAGGTAGTGTGTGTTGTTGAGTAGAATTATCAGTGGGAGAAGAGGACTTGTTGACACGAGAAGTACCATCATTGAAAAATTCATCTTACAAAGGACTGAAAAGAAGATCCAACTACTGTTGTGATGGAACTGTTGTATCTGCTGAAGGAGAAACATTTTGTAGTTCTGGTGCGGGGTCAAGGTTGTCATAATCTGACGCCTTTTGTCTTTGGGGAACGAGGCCTAAAGTGTTATTAGCAACAGACGTCTCTGACATCTCTTTGATCTCATCCAATCTAAGATGGATGGATTCAACTATCAACCTTGTTCTCTTGATGTAGATACGATATCCCTTTGACTGAGTGGAGTATCCCACCAAAATGCACGGATCCCCTTTTTCTTTCATCTTATCCAAGTTCTCACCATCTCTGGTTAGGTAACAAGTGCAACCAAAGATATGAAGGTGTTTGATTGAGGGTTTTCTATCATTAATGATGTGATATGCCGTTTTCTCATGAGTTGGGATGATGATTGATCTGTTTTGAGTATAGCATGCGGTTGCAATTGCTTCAGCCCAAAAGAATAAAGGAAGTTTAGAAGCTGAAAGCATCGTACGAGCAGCCTCAACAAGAGTGTGGTTTCGTCTTTCGACAATGCCGTTCTGTTCAGGTGTTCGAGGTGTAAAAGTTTGATGCTCAATTCCTTCTTCTTTAAAGAATGCATTAAGTGTCTTATTTAAGAACTCAGCGCCTCTGTCTGTACGAACAGAAATTACAGGGGGTTAAAGATTTCTTTGTATCATCGTGAGAAAGTCTTTTAAAACTTCTGGTGTTTCATCCTTGGAACGTAGAAAGAGTTCTAGAACACATTAAGTGGATTTGACATAACAAAATGTTTTTGTTGGTGACTAAATTGTTCTATCATGGCGAATGACGACTCAAAGTTTCCGATGCAAGAAATGCCTAGATACATACTCACAGTATTCTGATAGTATTCAAGAAAGTTGTTAAAAACAAGGCTCCGCACATTCTTCTGTGAATCAATGTTATTTCTTTCAAATTCTAAAAGTTACATTGATTGAAGAAGAGACATCATGTAGCATGTGAGACTAAGTATCAGCGGTCTTTGGCAAGTCAAAGTGAAAGAAGATCACAATAGTATTCAATGAAGTTAGCTAAACAAGTAAAAAGATCAAGATCAAGTCATCACATCAAATTCTGAAGATCATGATCAAGGTATTAAAGATTGAATTACCAAAGCACAACAAGTGAAGTACCCCATCAACAATGAGCTAAAGAGACAAGAACGAGTGAGCTTCTTCTCATGACCTCATCTAGGGGGAGATTGTTATAGATCAATAAATGGTCCCAAAACAAAGAGCTTCGGTCCACCGAAGTTACAAGAAAAAGTCTAGATCGAAAGACTTATGTTATTAATGGTTATTATGTATAAGGGCTCAAGTGCTAAAAAGCCCAAAAAAAAACAAAATAACACAAAAAAAAAAAAAAAAAAAAAAAACTACGAGCGACCAACCGAGCCTTGTTTTTCAGAATACCTCCTAACTCATCAAGCTTAACCTTATAGATCCACTTAAGAGTGATGACAAATGCTTTATCAGGAGGAGGAACAAGTTCCCAAACTTCAAGACGTTCAAATTCATGAAGTTCCTCTTGCATAGCTTCAATCCAACATGCTTGAGTTAATGCGTCTTTGTAGTTCTTAGGTTCGACTGATGTGAGAAAGGCATCATAGTAGCAGAATAAGGCTTGTTCATGGAGTTGTAGTCGTGTGGAAACTGGTCTGTCGAGAGCACCGATTATATTCTCAAGTGGGTGATCCTTAGTCCATTTGCTATTGTGTTCAGAAACTTGGTGATCGGGAGGCACAATTGTATGAATAACATCCGATGATGAGGATTGATCAGAAGTAACTTCTGGAATTGGAATACCAAAGTACGGATCATTACCCATATGTGCAACTTCAATATCATGATTATCTTCTTCAACATCATGAGAAATAATAGGAGTTTGAGTTTCTTGTGTTGTATGAGAGTTACTTGGTGATGGTGCATCTTGATCAACTGTAGTTGAGGAAGGTGAGCCAGTTGATACAGCATGTTCAGGTGCAACTACTTCAGGAATAGGAGCAATGACTTCTGGTGCTTATAAATCAACATAAGGTGGGGGATTAAGTGACTTATTAAACATTGGTTGAAATAACAAATCCCAGTCAGATCTCGAAGGTGGTATAAATGGTGTTGAAGAAGGAGGGTTTGGCACTAGTCCTGAACTAATTATTATAGGAGTCATATCATGAAGAGCGGGTCCTGAACTGCTGTGTTCAGAAGCCATCGTGGTCAGCTCATCAAAGTCAACATGAATGGTTTCAATTATTCGTCTGGTACGTCTGTTGTAAATCCGGAATGCTTTCTTCGTGGGTGCATATCCAATGAAAATACCAATGTCAGCCTTCGGTTGTAACTTGCCCAAATTCTCGCTATCATTCGTTGGGTAGCAGAGTGCACCAAACACATGTAGATACGATAGATCGGGAGGTTTGTCGTGTAAAAGCTCGTATGGTGTTTTACCGTGACGACGACGTATCATGGAACGATTTTGGGTATAACAGGCTGTGGCAACCGCTTCGGCCCATAGAAATAAAGGAGCTTTTGCATAAATTAACATAGTGCGGGCTGCTTCAATTAGCGTACGATTTCGTCTTTCAACAACACCGTTTTGCTGTGGAGAGCGTGCAACTGATGTTTCATGAGAGATGCCAACCTTCTCATAATATTCACGCAATGTCTGATTAACAAACTCAGTTCCATTATCTGTTCTGATGCGACGAACGGTTTCCTTAAGCCGTACTTGGATCATCTTCAAAAAGTTGATAATAAAAGCTGGAGCCTCATCTTTTGATCGCAAACATTTTACCCATGTAAATCGAGAGTAGTCGTCGACAATAACGAGGATGTACTTCTTTCCATTGACACTCGCGACACGCATTGGCCCACACAGATCCATATGCAACAGATAGAGTTTTTCTTGATTGGTGTCCTCAGATTTGGGTTTGTGGGGTTTCTTTGAACTTTTGCCTAATGCACATGCAGAACATAAGTGATCCTTTTCAAACTTGAGCTTAGGGAGACCTCGGACAAGTCCATGTCTTGCAAGATGATTAATAGCACCAAAGTTCAAGTGAGATAGACGACGATGCCATAACCAAGACTTGGTTTTAGACGCCTTTGACAATAGACAAATGGGAGAGGATGCCATCATATTCCCAAGTGAGAGTGTATAAAGATTATCCCCTCGAGATCCCGTCAATAAATCAACACCTTCTAGATTGCGAATGAAGCATGTGTGTTGACGAAAAGCCACTTCGAGATTGGAATCACAGAATTGTCCCACAGAAAATAGATTATGCCCAAGTCCTTCAACGTAATAAACCCTTGAAATAGTAACATTCCCAATCTGATAGTCTCCATAACCCATTATCTTTGCAACTTGATCATTTCCGAATTTGACTGTACCCAAGAATTTACTGATGAAATTGGTGAGCTGAGAGCGATCTCCGGTCATGTGCTTCGAGCAACCGGAGTCCAAATACCAGAGGACGATTTGGACAACCTGCATTCATTAAGAGAAGTAGATGGAATATTGGTTTTTATAGATCCTCAGGATTTACTGGGTTCCTGTTTGTTAGCAGATATTGGTTTAATAACCTTAGTTTTGCTAACGGACTCAGTATTCTTATTCTTCCTAGGTTTCCTTGAGTATACCAATTTAACCACAGGTTTGGGTGATTCAGATTCTAGAACTATTGGTTTCCTAGAAGGTACTTCATTAGTAGTGGTAATCCTAGTTAAAGGGCACGCATTTCCTACAATAGTGAAAGTTTGACTGGTAGGTCTCCAAATATATCCTATCTGAGTGAACACTTTTCCTGTTGGTTTCCAAATATATTTATGAGATTTACTCTTCTTCATGAATGTATACTTCTTGTGGTAGGTGTAATTTAGGGTTTATTAGTCGAACGAGTCTGTCATTGCAAGCTTGACTTGTGACGTGTGATACTCAAACTCTATAATGCTTATGTAGGTGTTCTTAAGAAGGTTGAAGGTATCATTATCGATTCTGTCTAAATCTGCCCATGTCAGCTTTCGAGAGCGCGATACTTCTTTCATTTGCCTTAAGAAGTTGACCATGTGACCTGTGACAAGTGGTAATTTTTAGATCTTTATTTTTATGATTTTACGTATTATTTTTATTTTTTGAGTTTGTATGATTTAATTTACGTGAAACCGGAAAGTTATCCCATGTATAACTAAAAAAACATCACTAGACGCGTTTCGGATTTTGAATAAACGTGTTCTCTTTACGACTAACACATTACGATTTAACGGACATATTTTATT
>BQNB010050816.1:27500-36246 GCA_026074375.1 Tanacetum coccineum | reverse complement strand
CACTGTATCCCATACTGCTACACTACTTTACCACCTACAGTCTCCCTAGCCTCAACAACATTCACTGTCCTCTGATTCCCAAACTGTCCAGCTCATTGTCATTCTTGTATCTTGGAGTAGTATCCACATTCATGTTTCTGGTGTTTGAGGAAGTTCTAAGGTTGTTGTTGGTAGGTTTGTAGAGTTTCTTCAAGTACTTTGCAATGAGAGCCAAATTTTTTTGCATTTCCTTATCCTTCTGAGCTTGTTCAGGATCACTGTCTTCATCAGAAGGTGAATCAGATGGAGGTGTAATTGGCTTGGCTATCTCTTTGCCTTTGTGTCTTGTAGTTGCATGAGATCTGGTTGGAAGTGAGGCTTTTGATGTTGGTGCATATGATTTGTGAGCTTTGATGTTTGGTAATATGGATCTTGATGTGGTTGAGCAGTAGCAACAAGTGCTAGGTTAGCATTCTTGGCTATTCTTTCAGCACGGAGTTCATTAACTTCCTTTTGATATTGTTTCAGAATGTCAAAGAACTTGTGATATGAAACTTCATCCAACTTGTGTTGTTGCTTGACAATTGTTACAAACCTTGACCATTCTGGTTGAAGTTGTTAAAGAAATTGAACATTGACTTGCATCGTAGCAACTGTCAAATTGTTTCTGATCATTTTCTATTCATACATCTTAGTAGAAATCTTGGTGTAGTAAGACTCAATTGTTTCTCCATCATGAGAGGTGAATTGACCAAACTACCCAAACTAATGTTTGTCCTGACATTTTTGAATGTTGAGTGATTCACCTTGTTGTAGCCTTTCGATGGCTTCCCACATTTCTTGAGCTGTCTGACATGCATCAACAGTTGAGTATATTTCATCTCCAATTCCAGTCAATATCAAATGAATCGCTTCTTTTTCTGATTCAAAATGAGCTCTGATACCAAATGTCAGAATCAAAGAATCACTTCACTTCATTATGATGAACAAGAAAAGTAGGAAGAAACTAGGAAGAATGTAGAGAGAGAAACAAAAGAGAGAAACTAGAAATTGGGAGGATTACTTGCAAAATGAAATGTTTACAAATGAACCAACCACCTCACCTTCCTTGGTGAGGTGTATTTATACCTAAACTAAAAGGCTTGCATGCCTTTAGTATTTCTACGGGCCGGGCTCAGGATTACTTGGGCTTTCGCCCGATACACGTGACCGGTTAGCTTACATTTAAGAGCCCGTTTACCCGTCTAGCCTATTACAACGTATATTAATTAATGACCGAGACCTAATATAATTAATGAACGAACTTCCATTGTTCGACTCAATATTTTAAGGCTAACACCTTTCTATACAAAAACCCATATTTACCTTTATAAACTTGTTACTCCTTGGCTTTAGTGGTGGAGATGTGTATCCTTGCCAAGCTTATGATAGAATACTCGTCACGACTGAGCAATTGAGAGAATTAGTTACATGTTACCACATAGATTAGTTGAGTGATTTGAGTGTTTTCATCTTCCTATTTCGTGAGGTGTTTGGTTGTTACTAGTAATGGATCGAATAAATGCTTTAACAGAAAAATCTTTAAGGATATATTTTTTGTAAACTTCTAAAGGCTACTTGAGGACAAGTAGGATTCAAGTGGGGGATATTTGATGACATCAAATAACGTCACTTTTATAGCATCATTTATCCATGTTATTAAACCCATTTTGTAAATAGTTATTGCAAAATAATTGTAACTTAATCGTTTTATATTTGAGAATTGCAGTAATATGGACACTTGTGAATAAATAGCAAAAGCTCGCATTTCTGGAGCTTAAATGAAGATATTTTAAAGATTACTATTCTGAAGACCAATACACCGTATCCATCAAGAAAGACACGGCGTATTCGTGCCTGCATTCACGAAAGACCACAAAGGAATAAAAGTTAATATGCCGTATCCAGAAGACCAATACGCCGTATTGGAAATATAGAATGAATATAATATTGTGAAAGATATCAAGCATGGTCCCTACTCCAAGAAATCCCCAATACGCCGTATCCAATCCTGGATCGCCGTATCGAACCGATTCCAGACCCTTTAAATAGAAGACATAAAAACGAGTTTTTGGGTGTGCTAGAATCATATTCTCTGGATACTAAACCAATAAAAGTCCAATTTTAGAAGAGAAAAATAGCAGAAGAGGGGGGGGGGGTGGAAATACAGAAGAGGTCGAGCAGTTATCATTAACCATAAGAGAACCAACTGTGTATTTCTATATACTATTAGTAATATTCAGTTTTTGGTATCATTTCGTTAACATCGGTTAGTTTACCTTGAGGCTAAATAATTCACACACACACACATATTTATTATGTATGACGTTTTGAAGATAATACCTTCGGGTATTAGCTATTATTTATGAAATCTGAATGTTTGGTATTTGTTTATCTTGATACACACTGATTTATTCGTTGAATGACTGTTTTCTGTTTATACAAATTATACTTGGTTTATGCGCTATTGAATGCGCCCTATCATTCAACTGGATCTAGTGATACTGACCAAGTAAAGCTAGAGTCGGGATAGCTCTCCATATATGAATATTATACATCTAGAATCATGACACAAATATTATCCTTCTAAATCTGTGTCTAGATAAAAACGCTTCGGGCGTAACTAGTTAATTGGATATTACCAATGGGTTATTGATCGGGTTGACTAGAAGAATAAAGATCTGATTCCATTGGATAGTTTGGAGAAGTGGATCAACTATGTATAAATCGCATTAAGCGGTAAGCTGGGTAAAATCTCTATGATCTAGTTTAAACAAGATAACCATTGCATTAATCTCTAAGATAGATTATAATCCACAAATAAGGAGCTTTATGTGGATAGCTTTTTAATTGTGACAGAATTAATGAGCCTAGGTCTTAGGATGATGTAACCCTAATTCTTAAGAATGATATGCCACCTCGAGAGAAGAAATCATTGCACTAAATAAACAAACCAACTTTCTAATCAGATTAATAATGGTTAATACAGTTTTCTTATATTTGGCTTGACCGCTCTTTTATCTTTTGTTTATTTGCTTGCGTGGGTTAAAGTGCCTTGAATTGATTGTAGTCACCAACCAAACCGTGCCAGTCTCTCAGGCTGAGAACCCCCCTTTTCCTATTAGAATTAGGATTAAGACTGACATTGGTTTAGAATAGAATAGAATTAACATAGATTAGATAACCAAGATATTAATTAAATTGATAGATTTAACCTCGCTTCAAGTGTTCGACACCCTACTTACCACGAAACTACTACCGATTGGGTACACTGCCCGTTAAAGTGTTGTTTTTGGCTTAGTTGGCAAAATATAAATTTAAAACTTGAATCAATAAAATATACACCACACAACGACACATCATGTCCGAATCAGGAGAATTTATATGTGCGTGGAGGTCATTTATTTTGGCAGTTTCTTGTGGATGGTTACACTATGGTTGAGACAGAACGTTTGTATTTCCATCGCACAAAACAGTCAAAACTTAGGTGTGATACGTACTCGAATATTCGTCAAAGCGTTGTTGAAGGAAATACCGACCCCACGCTCCTTGGTAAACCTGTCATGTTGTCTTCTTCATTTACCGGTAGACCAAGGTACATGAAGCAAAACTATATGGATGCAATGGCTTTATGTATATGGTACGGTTGTCCAGATTTGTTTATAACTATAACATGCAATCCTAATTGGCCTGAAATTGCAAGATACATGGAAGCGCATAACCTGTCAGCTACAGATCGCCCTGATGTGATGTCAAGAGTTTTTAAAATGAAACTTGATCAGTTGATGAAGGATCTCAAAGACTTACGTTTATTCGGACGTACACAAGCAGGTATTTTTCATAGCATTTTACTATTTATGTTCACAAAAATCATTTAGGTTGTCCTTCTTAAGAAAGTTATGAACAGGTAAATAAGATATACTTCAAAAATCTTAACTTTTACATACTTTGCAGTTGTATATACAGTTGAGTTTCAAAAAAGAGGACTTCCACACGCGCATATCTGTTTGTTCTTGCATAAGGATGACAAAGTGCCAAGCGTTGATCAAATTGACAAGTACATATCGGCAGAGATTCCGGATAAAAACGAAGATCCTGATTTGTACAAGTTGGTTTCTGATTTTATGATGCATGGTCCTTGCGGTGAAGATGACCCAACTCAGGTTTGTATGGCTGAAGGGAAATGTACGAAACACTTCCCGAAGAAATTCACAGAACGAAGTTCGGTTGACTCAGAAGGTTATCCCGTTTATAGAAGACGTAATAACGAAAGACATTTGGAGAAGAGTAAAAGTCATCTGCATAACGGTTATGTCATCCCGTATAATGCTACCCTTCTGAAACATTATCAATGCCATATCAACGTTGAGTGGTGCAACCAAACGGGATCAATCAAATATTTTTTTAAGTATATAAACAAAGTCCTTATATGAGTTTCGGCCTTTCGGTATGTATGAAAACATTTTACCAATGAAGACGGTCAACAAGTTAAAATAGCCGTCGACGAGATAAAAGCGTTCTATGACTGCAGATATTTATCTGCGTGTGAGGCGGCGTGGAGGATATTTGGATTTGAGACTCATTATAGAACACCGTTTGTTGACGAAATTTATCCTTCTTCATCTGTCGGCAGACCACGTTTTATATGACCGAACTCTGACCTTGAAAGCAGTTATGCACAAGCCATCGGTTTGGCTCCAAGTACGTTCGAAAGGATGGATGAAAATGATTGAGCTCATACCTAAAGCAAGGGAGCTAGCGTATGCGAGTCCCGACAAAGTATATCTGGAATGGCGCCAAGAAAGAATACGGTGGATTAGGAAGCAAGGAAAGAATTCATTGTGGACGCAAGTCATCAGTGTTCCTATATCCACAGAGTACGCTTACTATTGTAGATGTTGCTAAACAGACAAAAGGATGTCAAGAACATACGATGAATAAAAAAGGTATATGGTGGTTGTTTATCCTACATACAAAGAAGCCGCCTACGCATCAGGGTCTTTTAGAAGACACAAGAATATGTTGAATAGTATTAAAGACACTGCCATTGGGGCGCCTCTGAACATCTCGTGAGCTATTGTTACAATTTCTATCCGACTTGCTATCGTGTAGGGTCAATTATTTGATTATCAAGTTTTAAATTTATATTTAGCCGACAAACCTAAAACAACACTTTAACGAGCAGTGTACCCGGTCAAGATGGAGTTCGCGGTAAGTAGGGTGTCGAACACTAAGAGTGGAACATTAATCCTATATTCTATCAGTATTTTAATTAGTCTATTTACTGGTTAAACCTATGCTATGTACGTTGTCTAATGATATGGGGGTTTTCAGCCTAAGAGACTGGCACAGGTTTGGTGGAAACAAATATCAATTCAATAGACAAAAACACAAAAGAAGAAAATTAGAAGATAGAAAAGCAGTACAAGCCAAATGATAGAAAACTGTATTAGCCATATTAAATCCAGTTCAATGTTGGTTTGTTTGTTTTAGTGCAATGATTTACTTATCTCGAAGCGGCATATCATTCTTAAGACTTAGGCGGGACATCATCCTAAGACCTAGACATGATTAATCCTGTCACAATTAACGCATCCGCATAAAGCATCCTTTAGTTTAATTATAATCTATCTTAGGGAATCAAAGCAGTGGTGATCCTGTTAAAACCCTAGCCTAACGGGACTTTACCCGCTTATTGTTTAACGGTGTTTTATATACTGGTAGTCCACTATTCCAATCTTTATCAGTTAATTAAGAGCATGATTGCTGAAACATAAACGGGTCACCTACCGGTCCAACTAAGCTCATAATTCAAAGACAAAGATAGAATGTTATTTGTGATCCTATTGGTCCAGTAATATGAAACACGATATGGAGAGCTATCTCGGTATCTAGATTACTTGGTCTGTATCACTAGATCCAGTTGAATGATAGGTCGCATATTCAAACACATAAACAAGTATGAGGTGATAAACATAATTAAACAATCAACGATAAATTAAGAAATCTATTTTAAAACAAACCAAACATTAGACTTTCATTAATGAATGGATAATACCCAAGGTTATTAGCCAATAACCATTGTAATTATACAAGCTTAATCAACCAATAAAAAACGAACGATTTAAGAGAGTAAAAATTACACATGCTTCTATGGATTCGTGATCAATGCTTGACCTTGATGGCTGATCTTCTCTTCTAAAATTCGTCTTTAATGAGTATGGTATAAAGAATATAGAATAATTGCACACTTAAAAACACATTTTGAGTCTTCTATTTATAGTGCTGAAAAGACTCGATAACGGACCCAATCTGGTAATGTCGATATAGCGTATTAGGCTGTTATTCCTTGGAGGGGGTGAGTGGACGCGCTACGTTCATAATAAATATGATATCATTCCTAATTTACTTGATTTACTGTATCTTTGAATAGTTTATCCTTCGTAGTACGCGTAATGTAGACAAAAATGAACTGTCGTACTGAGAATCGGTCAAACGCGTTTTCTGTGAAGTTTGGCGCTGATACGCCCGTATCTCTTATGTTGTATATGGGCATATTGGTACCAGAAATTAGTAATCTTAAAATATCTTCATTTAACCTGTCCAAATTTATGCTCCTTTTACTTGTCTCACAAAACACTCCTGAATTACTGCATTTATCAACTTCAAAGCAATTAAGTATCAAATAATGCAATAATTATATAAAAGTGGGCAAAACAGATGGGATAAATGATATAATAAAGTGACGTTATTTGATGTCATCAAATATCCCCCCACTTGAATCCTACTTGTCCTCAAGTAGACTTTAGAAAAAAAATTTAGTTTATGAAAATGTGTCCCAACCGAAGTTGAGGATTTTCCGTTTAAGCATCGTTTTGTCCTAATCACCTGCACATAACCAAGCTCCTCACGAAATATAGAAATGAAAACACTCAGATCACTCAACTAATCTAGGGTGCAACATTTGATTGGTAATGCTCCATTGCTCGGAAATGACCGTCGATTAGTTTCGTATCATAGGCTTGGCCAAGATTACCATCTCCACCCGCTAAAGCTAACAGGAGAAACAAGTCCCAAAGATAAATTGTGTTAAAGAAGCGTAGGTTGATACATTCACATCTTTCACCATAACTACCACACCAACAAGGCAGCTGTATTGTACATACACGGCCGTAACGACAGAATAGACATATACAATCCGATCGCATCCCTGTTCATGTTTAACCAGTGGTTAGGATGAAGAACGATATAGGGTAGGGAGCTTCTAGCTTTCACCGAAAGTCATCATCCAACAAGGCAGCTGAGACATGCATACATGGCCGTAACGATGAATAGACTGCAATAGCACAAACAATCCTCTGTTCTGAGTAGACCACTAAGGTTAGTTTGCTAGGAAAAGGGAAGTAAAATGGGTGGTAAACAAAATTTACAAACAAATAGATAGCCAACAAATAAGGTACGGTGCCTAGTAACATTCCCCGAACCGTTCCATACCAAGACTTCGAAAAAATAAACATATAAGATCATACACCTTCCGATCATAGAAATGACAAAGACAACCAAAGTTGGCATTCCCATAACGGTCAAATTCCCTTACACAACGCCGCTCTTTACATATTTTTACATAAGTGGTGATATCGGACACTTTTTTACAGAATTTACAATCGATGGATTTTTGTAACGACCAACCGAATAACGATCCTACCAAGTGTATAAACTTCAGTATAAACTTCTTTGAACCGCTATTTTTTCTTTCAATCTCATCATTTTTTTGTCAAACAATCATATATCTCGGTTTAATTTCCACTGTCTCCACTACATAATCGTCCGAAATAGATCTTTTTTTCCTTGTAACACTTCTTCTTCGGACATGATTCATAATCGCGAAAGTAGCAAAATTTACGAGCTACATAATTTTCCCATTGCATTGTGCAATTTCCCGACCATTACAGAGATAGAAAAATTTCACTTTGACACAGGAACTACAAAACTTTACACGAAATCAACTAGAAACATTGATTAAAATAGGCTTAATCTACACGGTAGGCTAAGATGCAAAGGTGTAACGAAATATATAATATGGTGTATAAAAAGAAAGGAATGGCTCAACGGGTTGTTCTAGAGAATTTTAATCTAAAAATGAGAGTAATCAAGGGTTACACGAGAGTTAACTAACCAGTGTGGTTAGTTATTTTTTACGACATGTAGGCTATTTGGTTTAATCCTAAAAATTTATCAATTGAACATGTTTCTCCATCTAAATCCATAGTACTAATCATTGTGGTGGGGGGGGGGGTGGGTCTCGAGTGATATACTAAGCCCAGTTCATAAAGTCTACTACATCAATTAAACGGCAACACTCCATAATTTTTGTGAATTTTTAGGTAAGAAAATTGGAAACGAAATAGGCCTTAAATCCCACAATATATATCCAAGGTTATAGTGCGCTAGGTAATGTACTAGTGATTTTTAATAAAAGTCATGCTATTTTTTTTAATTTTGGCTATTTTAAGAAACTTTAATCCTCGAAGCATGTATTTGTAAAAAAGAAAGACAAGTACGTTCTAATATATTCCCATCCCCCCCCACTTAAATTATCAACGTCCTCCGTTGTAATATAGATAAAACAATTAAATAATAAGGGAAAATAGAATTAGAACAAAAAACTCCCTGATGTTTTGCTCGTGATAATTCTCCAAGATGCGTTCTTAAGCAAAAAGTGTATTGA
>BQNB010050816.1:0-17500 GCA_026074375.1 Tanacetum coccineum | reverse complement strand
AACTAAGGTTTCGTCAACATGCATGGTGAACAGTTTGTGGAGACATGATCCCTCTTTATAAAAAACAATATTATGTAGCTGATTTGATCCTCTTTTCTAAAGCAATCTCCAATCAATGTTTCCTAATTCTTCTTTCTTAAAATTATTTTTGAGAAGAGTAACTGTTTGCATTAACGATTCCTTTTCTTTTAAATGTTCATAAAGAGTTTGTTTAAGAAGATCAATCTCTACAGACTGTGCACATGGATCTGAAACGGTATCATTACTCTTTAAATCAACATTTTGTCCTTCTTTCAAAACTTTAACTTGTTCCTTATATCTTTCAAGCTCAGCAGTTAAAGTATCATTGACACTTTTATTGTCCAGATTTATCTTGGTACAATTAACTACTTGGGTTTATTCAAGTTGTTCAAACACAGATAGATCAGGTGCTCCTAGTTGTTGCAGATGAGTTAGAATTCTGAACAGTTTCCTGTTGTGATTCTATCATATACTGAGAATAAGGAATGATATTTCTATCACTAGTTATTTTAGTCTCTGAATGGTTCATAACATTTGATTGTTCAGAAGACGGCACCACCTGCAAACCTTGATTAATTATATTATTATCCACATTATCAAGATTGTGTACCTCAGCAACAGCATCTGAACCATAATGAGATAAATTTTCCATGAGAGAAACTTTGGCAGTGTTGAGTTTATTACAATCAGAGTCATATGCATCTAAATCATCGGCTTGATAAACACCATTATGAGTAATGACAGTCTGTATGGCTTGACCTTCTGCAATTCCTGGATCTGCCAAAAATGCAAGTTCCTCCTCATGTAGAATTTGACCATTTGCTTGAGCTTGTACCAGCAACACTTTATCCTTAAACCATGAATCATTCCGTTTCCTCTTAGGTTTAGTGCACTGTTTAGACATGTGTCCTTCCCCTTTGCAGTTGTAACAAATAAAAGTCCTTTGTTTCTCAGAATTGCTTCTACTTGCTCCTGGAGTGTAGGTCCTTGTAGTACCCACAACAAAAGAAAGTTTTGTCCTCCCCCTGAATATTGGTTTAAGTCACTCTCCCCATCATTAATGGTAGCTTGTTGTCTAGGATTGGAAAACAAAAATGAAATCCTCAGCTGGTTATTTGGTAGTAGGAATTTTTTAAAAAAGGCGGAAGTGAAAACAGCAGTCAAGAAAGACATCATGTGATTGATGGCATCAATGAGATCATCACCTTTCTGGAACACTGGAACAATTAGACCCGAGTCTGGTTGGGGAAATTTAGATTGTTGGTTAACTAAGGGAGCATATTCCAATTGAGGGATGGATGATGATGGAGAATAAACGTTGTGGTGAACTGATGATTGATAATCATTGGATAGATATAAGTGATTGAAAAGGTGATTGAATGATAGGATTGTTGAGTATTGTTGAGACTGATAAGGTGAACCATACTGTGGATACTGATATGGTGAAACTTGTGGTTGAAATTGAGTGTTTTGGTATGAGTTTTGATGAGTTTGATAAGGAGACTGGGTCATCTGATGGGTTGCAACCAAAGCAAGCGGATCTGAATTGCGTTCATGCATTAAACGAACTTCATTTGCATGAAACTCGTGTTGTCCCAAGTAGGCATGAAGCTGATCAATATTAGTTGTGTGCAAGTCCCGCACCAGTTTGACATCTATCACAATTTGGCTCCTCAGTAGTAAAGTATTTCAAAAACTTGGTGTTCACTTGAAATTGTTCCAGTTTCATATTGTAGATGTTCATGTCATTGAGTAGCAGTGAAAATCTTAAGTAGAAATCACATAGTGTTTCCCCTTCTTATAAGCAAACTTATCGAATTTACCATAAAGCTTACACTCTATTTCCTGTTTCGTCAATGAAGTTCCTTGCATGAGAAGTTGAATTCTTTCCCAAAGTTCCTTGGCGACTTTCAATGACTGACTAACCAATGCAATAGAACTCTGGTGGTAATCCTTGCAGAAAGATATTTGTTGCACTGATATCACAATCAAACTTGAATTGCTTTCTGGTAGCCAATAATTATCCGAATAATTATTTTGTTCTAGTCACTCTATTCACCTCAAACGTAGGCCAATGATGACCATCTTCAACGGATTCAAGTATCAAGCGTTCCATGTTGTTTATTCATCATTATGAGCTCCATTAAGCTTTTCCAAAAATCGTAACATAGCTTTTTCCAATAATAGGTGGACATTTGTTAGTCAACCAGAAAGAATCGCTCTGTCCAAGGCAAGGGATGCCATTGAAAAAAATTAGTATGAATAAAGATTACTGTTGGATTCGAGCGATTAGATAGAAAGTAATCTGTGTATTAAGGGTGTGTCTTTTTGTTGTTTTATAAGTCGTTGGAAATTACCAGATGAATTATACAATTCTTGACAAAAACCTGAAAAACGAGCGTGTAAATGTTTCACGGTATCTTTTAATACAATGCCAGCGAAAATAAATCCGTATAATCTTGTATTACAATTTGAGTGAGAGAGCGAGCGAGCTTGTAGAATCGAATTCTGATTACCCAAATGGATAATTGGCCAATTCGGTTATTAAAGGAAAATTGCAAATTCGGTTGATTAAGCAAAATTGCAAATTTGGCTGACACAGAAAAATTGCTAATTTGGTTACCACTTGAAGTTGCGAATTCGGTTACCACTTGAAGCTGCGAATTCGGTTACCACTTGAAGCTGCGAATTCGGTTGATTAAGCAAAATTGCCAATTCGGTTGACATAGAAAAATTGCTAATTCCGGTTATCCAACTCTTGAAAGCTGCTAATGATCCGATTGATTAAAGCAAAAATTGTCAATTCGATTGACACAGAAATTGCTAATTCGGTTACAACGTGAAGCTGCGAATTTGGTTACCACTTGGAACTGCGAATTCGGTTGATTAAGCAAAAATGCCAATTCGGTTATCACACAAATTGCCAATTCGGTTCTAACTAAAAACTGCCAATTCGTTTAACTCAAAAACTTTAAAACACAAAAAGACACATTTTTTGATTGTTTTTCCCAAAATTTCTTGTACAACTAGTATTCCTAAACCTATAAGTACCTTAAAAATATAAATTTTATGGTTTTTGAGCCAAAAAATTTAAAATCAAGAATTGTACTTTATAAGGTTTTTCGAAAATAAAAGTGTAACAAAAATAATGTTTTTCTTGATTCAAATCTTATACACCTATATCCTAAGGATACTAGATTAAATTTACCTAGGTAAATGACCTTTTAGTGTAGAAAGAAGCTTTGAAAACAAAACAAAAAAATAAGAAAAGGACGTACGGATGGAAAGAACAAAACGAACCAAAGAAAACAAACACAAAGACTAAACATACCAATTGTAGGAATTAAGTAATCTTTAAACTATATAAGAACTAGAGAGATAAAGTGGAAGGAAGGAAGTATTTCTAGTGAGAGAAAGTAAAAGAGAAGAAATGCATTAAGAATGTGAAAATACAACTGTGGAAACCATATACGATCGTTTAAAGCTCAGATTGTTTAGTTCTATATCTAGGATGAATACAAAGATAAAAAAATACCAGTCGTAATATAAGAACCTCATGTACTCTAACAAGGTTTCATCATCCTCATCTTAAATACAATTACTACTCCAAAGCCCCAATTCTATACATGATCAATGGTATAACGTGTTATCTAAACTATAACAAGGAATCAAAGATCCTTGAGGCTAAAATACACAAACCTAGGCGTCCACTTAGAGGACTTGACGCCTAGACACACACACACACACACACACTTTTCTGGTGTTTACATCTTGACACCCAAAAAACTATATCTAGGGATCTCTTTATATAGCAGAGTCCATCTAGATTTACAAGGGAAAACATAATTGAATAAGGAAACTAAATCTTTTAATTCTTTTTAATAAACTTCATCTTTAATCTTCAAAGATCATATCTATAGAATCTTTTACTTATGTAGAATAAACCCTCCACCAGTCTTGTAGAATTCCATAATGCTAGATTTAGTCCTTATGTTTTATTCTTTTATTTATTTTGTCTCATCAAATCAATAATTCCCAACAACAACCAACCAACACCCTATCCAAGGCATGGAGAGGGTATTTATACTAAAAGTGTGGCCGACCATAGGCCTTGAAAGGCTTACCATGGGCCTTTGGGCCATTTAGCCTTTTTAATCTAGTATTTGACTAACTACGGGCTTTGACTAACTATTATTGGAAGTGACCGATACTTTACCTATGTTTCAAACAAGGATGGTTACTATCGTAACACCAAATCTAGTTACGCCGTAACAAACTCTTAAATATGACAAAGACATGTATGATTGTTACGCGTAACACATTATTAGTATTACGTTCATAACAGATTTTGAAATCTATAATTATAAGGCCACATTTAAGCTATTCCGACATCACTTCTATTATCCTCCACAACCAATTATGAGAGGCCGACAAAGTCCTTCAACCTTACGAAGAAATACACTAAAGTCCAGGGAAATCACACTTTTAGTACTGTTTGTATTTAATCATTCAAAATACAAACCCTGTAAGAATTATGAGTTTTCAATATATGATTTCTTCTATCTCTTACCGTGTTTCCGTTACCATGAGCGGCTAAGCACTTAAAGTGCTGGCCTAGTTATGAATTTACTTTTGTATGAATGTTTCCTGTTTATTAAGGTTCGTAGATAACCTTGACTATCGTGTAACCCTGTGGATTTGTGTATACGGTGTTTAGGGACCTAGCATGCCCCTATTAATAGATTATCTTTGTCATGATAGGATCCAATGAGTAACAGGGAGGAACAATAACTCTTACCTGTGTAGAGAACGACCGTCAACGCACTTATCACTCAATACTTAAAAAGCATATGAACTCTTTCAGAAGGGTTTAATAATCTTTACAGGTTATTATATATGTTTTGGAATAGTGGGATTAATAACTGCCCCTGATAACCTACCTCTTATATGAATTGCAGGACTATTCGAATCGCAGGGGAGAATAAGATGAGAGTAATATGCACAAACAAGTCTATCGACCTGTTAAGAAACCAGTAACAAACCCATAGTTTAACATTACACAAGGAAAATGTATCCCATAACATAGTAATGAAGTAACTAGGTAAGCCACGTTTTCCCTCTCTTGATAACTCCTAAGCTAGTTAATTATTAGTTATTTAATTTATTGTAATTTTTCTACTTCTTAATCAACAACCATTTTCAAAATGTAATGACTCGCGCGTTCTTACTCCTTTTTATATATAAATACATATAAATAAATATAAATATGTAACAAGGATCAAAAATCCACAAAATCAATGAAACCGGAAGTAGTATAGAGTATCTCCGGGTCGTTTATGTTCCCCAACGAGGTGCTTGGAAGTGGAAAAAGCGAATGACAATTTGATAATTGAAGTTTGTAATATGACTAGATATATATGGGCACTAAACCTAATAACAAATGCACGAAAAGATAATTAGTGAAAACAAGCTAGAGCAGGCATAAAGCTATGAAATTAAAACACTTAAAACTTATATATAAGACCCAAATTAAGCTAAATAAGAATAAGACAAACCAAATAAGCTAGACTAAATCTAAATAAGCAAATTCAGCAAGCAATTAAACTAAGTTTGCAGGAAAACTCACATAACTAACAACAACACTATCAATATTAACTATCCGTACTAACTTTGAGTTAGTACTGCTATCTTTTGAGATAGTAACTCGCTAGATTTAAACAGAACACCATGAAACAAGAAATAAGCAAATAGGCTAAAACAGATATTTAACAACCCCTAATAAGCACTCAGGCATAAGAATAAGCAACTAGAATAAACTAAAAAGGCAAATAAGCTTAAATAAGCTCTACTAAAGACAGTAAGGGAAAATGGGCTTAATCTACTCTAAAAAGCTAAGCAAATCTTAAATAAGCAGAAATAATAAGCTAATACGCAAAAATGAACTAAATACTAACTTTTTTCAACTACCTAAATACGAACTTGGAGTTAGTACTACTGACTGCTAGCTTTGTGTTAATACTGCTTAGCTTTAAAAATACCAAAATAGAACCAGCAGTACTAACTAATGGGTTAGTACTGCTTGTTCCAAACACCACCTTAAAAGTTTTCAACAAACATTTTTTTACTTTTATATTCAGAGCTCATTTGAACCTAATTTGTTAAAACAGATTTATCAAATAACAAAAAAAGGCACTGTATAAGCAGAATTAGTCTATACTAAGCAGTCAAATAGACTAAATCAGTCAAACATTTGTTAACTCATAACTAACAGTAACTAACTAAGAAATGTGCACAAATTTACTATTTTAAACTACAACTAAGCAAGATAAGCACCTAAATATTATAAATAAAGCATTAAATAAGCAATATAGAGTAACAAATAAGCACTAAAAAGCAAGGTTCTAAGTAAAAAAGGCAAAAATCAGAAAAATAAAAACTTACAACTCCCTTGCTCAAAACAGGTTAAACAAAGATGACACAAGCACAAGCTTGTAGTAAACAAGCTAGTAGTGTCCAAAATGCCATCCAGTATGGCTATCATTCCATAAGCTGTGAGTATAATTTGAGGGTAGAATCTTTTTGGTTTTTCTAACTACAAACATAACACCTTTTATAACTTTACTGCATAAAGTTTCAAATAACGCCCTTATAAAAGCTATTGAACAAAATTTTCATAACAATTAACAATTTACTTACTCAGAATTATAAATTGGAGATTTAACTTGAAAACTCATTACTTCACTAATTGCTTAACAAATAGATACAAATGCTTAAATTTAAAGACAAAATTGTATAAAAATACTTATAAGATTAAAATTTAAATAACCTAGATGCCTTTCAATGGCTTACAATATGGTCCGTATTTAATACCAGAAAACTTTCATTCTGGTGTCTTCCAACAATGCCTCTTTTGTGCGAGCTTCACTAGGCGTTTTTTGTTGTGTGAAAGGACTTGTATAAAAGTAATCTCAGCCAGTCAATCAACTTGAGCTTCTTTTTGAAGTCAATCTAGCCATCGGCAATTACTTGGAAATGTGATGATTGCCAACATGGCAATTAAAATTGCGAGGTTGTAGATAGTGGAGGAGGTGGGAAATGTTTTTATCCAGTGTGGTTGAATGGTATTGCAGGGTAAAAGAAGAGGAAGACAAACACGGGATGGTTCTATGTGTTTTAGTTGGGAAAAAAATGGCTATTGGATTAATATTGAAGCTTTGGCCCCGTCAAGTTATACTTATCCCCAATTTCTAATTTTTAGTTCCTTGTCTTGTTATTCTTGTAATACAACTTTGAGGGTTGACATATAATTGCCCCAAGTTGTATATACTTCATATGGTTGACTTTGACTATGTCGGGGGTATGACTTTCCTGTTTGACTTTTTGACTTTGACTGACTTTTTGGCATCGATTTGACTTTGTACTTTTCCATTCCGTCTTGGTTTTGATTGCTTTTTTTTGGCTTCTTTTTTGTCAGTTTCTTGAAGTGATATCGTTTCCCTTTTTCCCCTCCACAACCTGTCACAATACAAATGCAAAACATACAAAACATGTATTTTGGTACGTTGTTTAAGACATTTAAGAGTCCTTTTTAATGGAAAATGGATGGATTGGTGATTAAGCATAATACCAAAACCCACATACTAAATAATGTCCCGAGTCCTCACCAATGTTATGAGTTAAACACTCAAGAAACCCAAGAATCTTAATGCCCCCTCGACTAATAACCTCGAAAAGTAGCAAGTGATCGTCAAAGTTGGAACAAAGAAACAATAGCTTTCGACAAGTTCCCTGTTTTTCACCAATTCTTTATGAAGTACACTAATATTACCTAATATATTTTTTTGGATTTTCCTTTCCTTTTCTTATACTACCTGTATTGTCTCTTTTATTATACAACACTGGTATCATAGAATGAGAAGCGTCCATAGAATAATCTACGGATGTCCTGACGGATAAATTCACCGTCCCCGTTTTTTCACTAGTCCCAAAGCTAAGCTAAAAACTAAATCCAGACCGCTAAGTACAAGTAAAGATGCAAACACTACTTATAACTAAAATCTTGTCAACTTTTCGCTCACCGACTAACAACAATTATTTCAATTAGAGTGATTGTGCTTAATTTTAAGTTAAATTTAGATCAACAATTTTAGAAAGTAGTCTAGTTTATGTGTATAACGATATTTCTGAAGAAATCTGAGAAAAAGACTAGATCACCCACCAACCAGCATATTCTCGATAGATCCCAGCCGAGTTCGACTTAGGTTATCAGGTTGAGACCCTATAGGAGAATGTTCGCAATGTAATAGCGGGATACTCTACCCTTTTAGGCCGAATTTCTTAGATTTACCGCTAAATAAACAAATACTACTTAAAGCATGCAAACATCAAAAATTTAATGATCTCATTGGTGAGACTATTCCATGTAGCGACCTTTCTTCTCGGAACTCCTCATCAGCTAAGTGCCTAGGTTTTGGACACCCCACGGAGAATACTTAATTCGAAAAATAATCTACCCGACGGCCAACACAACCTTTTGAAGTCTTAAAGCAAGTTAATCTAGTTTCAAAAATATACTTGAGTTTAGACAAAGAAATCTTAACCATTAAATTTTCATTTATTGCTATATACTATACTACCGTCATCATTTACATGACTACAACATCGGCCACGCCTCTGACAATACTCGTGACTTAGTCTAACGACGGTTTCTTATTGATAACACCTACAGATTTATTATCTCACTATGGGCTTTGTTTTGAAGACTGCAACATCGGTTGTGAGCCGGCAAGATGCAGTAAACCTTTATCAGCCAACAGTTATTATTTATTTATTTTTTTCATTTTTTTTTCAACATATTTTTCGTAATAGAGAAAATTTCGTTTAGGAAACTCAAGTATAAAGCTGAACTAAGATGAATATTTTCGTTTCCGAAAGAGCTTCTTTTTAGAAAATGTCGGTTTAAAGTTAAAGAAAAATTGAGCACGTTTATTAGTCAGGTTTAAGAGCTTCTGGGAGAAAAAGCAACAAGTTACACTTATAAGCTTTTAAGATTTCCAAATAATCCTTGTTTAGCATCCTACTTGTAAATAACACTATCATTTTTCGTTCTTCGCAAATTTAAAATCCCTAATAAAAGGATCCGCGAATGCTTAGCCTAATAAACTTTCGTTTATTAAATGGTTAAGAAAAGCTAAGGCTCAAGCAAACGCCCTAACGAGTCATAAATTTATTTCTACATCTATCCCATTGGAAAGATAAAAATTATGACACAACACTACTTTTAGTTTTTGAAATTTTTAATTTATTTTTTCATTTTTTCGGTATTTTGTGCAAAAATTTTGGTGGTAAAAACATGGATTACGTGACAAACAACCTGCAGGCAACAATCAAATCCGAAAGATTCCCCCCATACTAGAATCTAAACATCGTCCTCGACACTTTTTAAAAAGGGGTAACCTTATGTAACTCTAAGGCCGTTTATTAAGTGGCCAAAAGATAAAATGTTAGTCATTAGATTTGGATTACTGGAATTCCCAAATATTAATCTGATGATATATGAAACTCGTGTGACTGAAAAAACAAAACTGATAGCACACGAGAGAGTCTTCACAATCAGGGCAATCCTTGACAATTAACAAACACCAAACACGAACAGGGAAATGGAAGAGGCGATTCTCCTCACACCAAAAACACTTATTCATAACTACATAATACTACTACTGATAAGCATGGGGTGCCTCCCATGAAGCGCTTATTTAAGGTCGCTATACTTGACTCGTCCCCGAATTTATTGGTCCATGAGGAACGTCTGGAGATCTGGGACTACTAAAAAAAATGTGGTACATCCCTCTCCAAAGTAAGTGCTTCAAACGGTGACCAATTACTGTTGAAATTTGGTCCCGGAGTTTTTGAGATAACTCGACGACCTGGTTCCATATGGACAAAACTTGGGTTACAGTGAATGTCCGCACCAGCGGGTCTTTAAGCTTGCTCCGAGAAAATCATCAATCTAGAGTTAAAGAGGAGGAAACTCATCACCGACGTGAAAACGCGGTTTATTTGATCTGAGTCCATGGATCTCTTTGTTTTTCCCTCTGTAAATCAAAGAAATTTCATAGGCATGATCCTAAGTTCATTAAGTTTAATTAGTTAACTTTTCTTGAGATCACCCGCGTTTTTTAATATCACAGTTTGTATGCCTAAGGGCCCAGTAAGCTTTGTTCTCCAACTCACCGGTAGATGACATATGCCTTTCCAATATACAAGCGTTGTACAGAGTACAACCCGATGGGTGTTTTTTGTAAGCTGTACGGAAGGCCAGATGAGCGTCATCCATTTGTCCACCAAGAGGCACGATTTTCCCGCCCACTAGTCCTTATCAAGAATTCTTTATCAACCACGATTGGATACCTCAAATTTGTCCACTTGTTTGTGGATGATACGGCGGTGGAGAGACGATGAGTTGACTCCGATATAAGCATGACATTTGCAAACTGGCTCATTGCAAAAATTGTATCCGCGATCACTTATGATTTGCACGAGGGGCACCTAAATCTGGAAAAGAGAGATTTAAGAAAATTTTGCAAACAACTCGGGCATCATTGGAGGAGAGCTCTTTCCGCTTCAAAACCCATTTTGATAAGGTAACGACTGCACAGAGATATATATTTGTTCCCTCTTAAAGACCGGGAACGACCCCATGAAATCACTATGCCCCAATTCAAACGATTTCGCAAACTTAGAATAGATGTTTCTGTGGCATCTCCTCACGTTGCGAAATTTTGCCTTGACGTTTAATAAAGTGTCACACAGCCGGGTGACCAAGTCGTGGGCATCCTTGTAGATCGTCGGGCCAATAAAAATCCTGAATCACAGATCTTTTTTAAGCGGTGATAATATTAGCACCGTATTGTCCCCCGTAGGTTTCCATTATGGCAAGCTTTGAGGATGTCGAAGCTTCCCTTGCCGTGCACACACCGCCGGATCACTTGATCCGCACATATCTTAAACAAGAAGGGGGTCGTCCTAAAAGAATGTTTACGTCTTTGAAAAACTTTTCTTTTCTCTGGTAACGACATTTCCCTTTGATCACAAAAATCCCTCCCCGCATGGTAGTTTGCAAAATCGCAAACATGGGGCATTATCATCCCCACAGAAAGGTAACCATCCCAAGTGTCTTGAGAGGAAAATATTTCCTTCCGTAATATCCTTTTTCTCGAATCTCACCTTTGATGGGGATATTCAAGTCAGAAAGTGGTCGGCGGCGAGATTTTTTGCTCCTTTTTTATTCACGGATAACGACAATCAAATTCCTAGGAGCAGCAAGATCCACCACCGAAGCCCAATCTTGGCTTACATCCTGCATCGCATGCAGGTACTTGAAGAGCGGTAATGGTCCCGTATACAGCTATGCTTTTTGGACAAGACAAATATGGCCGGAATTTTCACGAAAGCATACACTACTGCAAGATAATTTTTTTTTCCGATGTAATGTAATGTGCTTGAGGCCTCGAACATAGTTTTTGACTTCGCATAGTGTATCGGCTGGTAGTGGCTTGGACTACGTTGCCTCGGACGCCCCAGACACAAAATCACTTGCATCACACATGATTTCAAAGGATATGTCCCATCGGACAATAGAATTGGACCAGGTATAACTCATCAAAAGTGGTTTCAAATGCTTCGATGCAATTCAACGAGAAGATAAACGTAGATTACTTTTTTCAAGGTAGAGGGTCATAGGCCGGGCTATTTTGAAAAATCCTGAAATAAATCATCGGTAGAAATCCGGCGTATCAGAGAAAACTGCGATTACCCTTCCACGAGTGGATGAGGCAATTTTACAATGACCTCGAACCTTTTTATGTATCACCTCAAATTCGCTGACTTAAAAATCTTATGGCCAAGGACTATTTCCCTTCTTTGAACCATAAAGTGGCATTTTTTTTTTTCCCAATTTACCCAAGATTGTGTCTTCACCACCTTTGGAGCATTTTGTCTAACTGGGAAAGGCAAGAGGAGAAAGAATCACCAAAAACCAAGAAATCATCCTATGAAGACTCCAAGGTTTTTTTCAATCAAATCGTGAAAAATTACATACCATTACACCTTTGGAACGTGCCCTTTAGGCATTTTCATAACCCAAAAGGCATGCGACGATTGGGAAAATTGTCCCCGGTAAGGGCAGTTGAAGGTATTCTTTCATTGATCAAGTGGTCAATTAGGATCTGAAAGTAGCCGGAGAACCTTCCAAAAGCAATAGTACTCATTTCCGTCCGGCTAATCTTCAAGCATCTGATCCATAAATAGCCAACGGGAAATGGTCGATTACAGTTGAAACATTGAGTTTTTCTTTAATCGATATCTGAAACTCACATGCGCCATCCCCGTAATCCAACCTAGTGGTAATTAGTTCATTTTCTTCATTTTTTACCACGGTTATGCCTCCCTTCTTAGGGACACAATGAACCGGGCTTACCCAGGGACTGTTAGAGATAGGATAAATTAACCCGGCATCAAGAAGTTTGATAACTTCTTGCTTAATAACCTCATGGAATATGGTGTTTAACTCTTCTCTGATTGTTAGAACTAACGTGGTTTGGCATTTCTTCCATCAAAATCTTATGGGTGCAAAATTGTGGATCTATTCCCCAAAATATCAGAAATCTTCGCAATCTAATGGGCATGTTTGTGTGACTTAAGAACCTTGATCAGTGGCGGTATTTAATCCCTCATCTTTCAAGTTCTTAAGAGATTTATGACGGATAATTTGTCATCACCCTCCAAAAATGCATACTCAAGATGGGAAGGTAAGTCTTGAGTTCTAGGTCAGGAAGGATTTTCACATGAAGATTTAATATATTTTCAGGCACATTAATTTCAACAAACTGGTGACGGGAGGTAGATTTTGGGTCACTATTGTGATCACACATAACAATTCTCAAGTAAACAGTATCTCCCTCAAAATCATAAGATGTGCCTCAAACACCTGGTGGTATTGAATTCATCATGTTCAAGAAATCATTGATTTCTTCTATTAGAAAATCACTTTCCTCCGAAGGAGAGAAAGATGGAGAGCGAGAACGATCATAAAGGTCCCGAAGTATAAGTGGGATTTTGCCACTTTTATAATTTTTAAGTACTTTTCAATGAACAGTATTCTTCACAAGCACAGTCATAACAATCGACTCGGTTAATCGTCTCAATGATATTGTAGGAGAAAGTCATTGTATCACCAACTTTGAAGGATACGGAATTGGTCCTCAAATCTAAGGGTCATTTGTTCACCGTGTACATCGATCAAGGCACGTGCCGTCCTCAAGAAAGGTCTTCCTAAGATTAGGAGAACCCGAGAATCGGCAACGTAATCAACAACCACGAAATCGGCAGGAAAGAAGAACGTTCCAACTTTCATCAACACGAAAAACATCCTCGCGATGCCGGTTTGGAGTAGAAATCGTTCGGTCGGCAAGTTCAAGTATCATTCGGGTTTTGGTCAATGTTTAGGGAGACATAGTTCCTTTATAAATGGAGAGAGGCATTAGGTTGATGCTTGCACCGAGATCGGCCAAGGCTAAGCATTCATTCATCTCTGGAAAGTCACACGGTATAAGAAATCTACCGGGTCTCCAAGTTTCTCGGGAAACTTTTTTAGATAAACCGTCCGAGCAATATTTTGTTTAGCGGAAGTCTATTGATCACACTTCAAATATCTTATCTTTGTCATTGAGGAGCTTTCTAAACATTGGTGCAAATTTAGGCATGTGTAGGAGAGCGTCTGCGAAACTTAGCTCGAAATGGAGATTCCGAAAAATCTCCATAAATTTTGAAGCTAGAAGATCATCTTTTTTCACGGAGCTTCTCTTTTTGGCCCTTGAAGGATAAGGTAATGTTGGTTTAGTCTTTGAAACAACAACGGGCTTACCAATTTGGTCATTAGTTTGGACTACCGGAGGTTGGATGTTTTCGGGGTGCTTGGGTTGCATCGTGTCCTTTGTCACCTCGGGGTTCATTTTCCATAGAGGAGAAGAAAATTTTGAGGTCCATTATAGGAAACACCGCTTCGGGTAGTGATTGCTTTCACATCACCTTTCGGGTTAGCAATTGTGTTGCTTAGGAAGAGAAGCCCGAGCCCAAGTCGAAGCGTATTACTATACACGAATTTGGTGATCAAGTCCGTTTATATTTGCCAATTTGATTTATGCATATTTGCATAAGCCGCAGTCATTTAGTTTGACTAGTTATCAAAAACGGGCATAGACACAGAATACCTGTTTGGAGGGGAACTGGAGCTTGAGAAAGTGTGGAGCATAAAAGTCGTGGTTTATAAATCTGGGGTAGGTAAACTTGTCCTTGATTTGAAATTATTACCCCAAATTTGGTTAAAATTGTTCCCCCGCAGTTGGAATATAAAAAAGACTCGTCACCTACCCGTGTTATTTTACTGTTTTATAAAGCTCGAATTTAATAGTTTATAGTACATTTTTCGGTATAGTCGGGTTCAAATACCCGGTATATTGTAAGTACTAATATAGTCTCTTCCAACTTGGAAGAGACAGTCCTAAAGAAATAATCATTTACAAGAAACACTTTCTCTCTCTAAACTATTCTCTCTCTAGTGTTTCTCTCTCTAAAAACTAGCCCGATCCAAGAATCGAACCCGTGTTATGATATAAGATATACCACAATTGGTATCAGAGCTTATGGGATGATTAGATCGTGTGTATGTGCGAATTTGTGCTTGATTTAGCTCGAAAAGTGTGCCATAGAAAGTTTTAGCTCGTTTTTTTAAGATCTCCGAATTTTGTTGTTTGTAATGATGAAGTTTGGGTGTTTCTAGTTGCTATTACCTTGTGGTATTGTGTTGCGCAATCGAAATCAAGCAAAATCGTTCAAAAGGGTGATTTATAGGTGATTTTGTGTGAAAAACGTCGTTGTTCTTCGTGGAGAGTTGCCAGAATTTCTTCACGGCGGTTTGGTGAAAAATAGTATTTTATTTAGTAGGTTACCAACTCTCTGACACACAGCGGGTTGCTTGAGTGGCGAGTTGCTAAAGCGGCGAGTTGTTACTAAGCAGCGGTTTGCTTACCGGCGGGTTGAATAGGCGGCGAGTTGCTCAAAGAGGCGAGTTGTTAATACGCAGCGGTTTGCTTAACAGCGGTTTGAACAGGTTATCAGCGGGTTGAATATTTTAAATAACTAATTCCTTAAGGAAACTATGGCGGTTTGAAAACTCTACGGCGGTTTGAAAACTCTACGGTGGGTTGATCAAAATATTCTTCGCGGCGGGTTGATTAACTCTTCGCGGCGGGTTGCTTGTTGCCCTAAAATTTCACCAGCGAGTTGCCTTAATTCCTCGCGGCGGGTTGCTTGGCAGAGGTTGTTTCCGGGAGTTGCATTAAAATTCACCGGCGGGTGGTTATTTCTTTGTAGCGGTTTGATAGCCTTGGCGGCGAGTTGAAGCTTCTGTCTTCGAGTTTGAAATATTTAAAACTCGGGATTTTAATATCACTAAAACAAAACACGAATTACATTCAACCTCACCCTTTTAACGTTACACTCTATCATTGATCAGATAAAACTTTTCATATAATAATAATCAAGTGTATAGTATGGCAAGAAGACATCCATTGTGCTGGTTCAGATACACGCCCACCAATGCTTGACAGATCATCTTTGAATCTTGGCAAATAACGTATGGTCTGTCACTGTCTAGGAAAGGAGAATGGAGAGAATATTATGAAGTCTATTAAAGAAGGACCATTTCAGATGGGAACGGTTTCAGATGATATTTACTGGAGGATGAGGGTGTAGTTCAACAAGGTCAGTACGTGCTAGAGTCCTTAAGACCTTTCAGCTGAGAAAATGAAAGGTATAAAGCTGACATTCTGCACCTATATCCTACTTCAGGGTATACCACAAAGGACATCTATCATCATCATCACTATACTAACGCCAAAGACATTTGGGAAAACGTGAAGATGATTCTGGAAGGTTCTGAGTTAACAAAGGATGACAGGGAATCTCAGTTATACGATGAATTTGAACACTTCCGTCAAATCAAAGGAGAAGGCATTCAAGGATACTACGTTAGGTTTACGAAGCTCATTAATGACATGAGAAACATCAAGATGACCATGTTGCCTGAGTGGAGTAGATTCATAACTGAAGTAAAACTTAACAGAGGTTTGAAAGAGTCAAACTGTGATCAGTTGTATGCCTACCTAAAGCAACATGAGGTGCATGCTAATGAGAACAGAATTATGATGGAAAGGTTCGGTCAACCAAATAATGATCCTTTGGCACTAGTGTCGGACGCCTCAGTTCAGCAGTATCCAACACAATCATCCAAGTCTCCTCAATCCTCAAAAGAACCATCTCCTGCTGACCACTTTCAACTGGACTCAGGAAGTCCTTCAACAGAAAACTTGATTGAAAGTTTATCCAACACACTTGCCCTCCTCACTCAATCGTACAAATCACATCTTCCTCAAACTAACAATCAACTTAGAGCTTCGTCTAATGCAAGGAACAAAGCTATGGTTCAAGACGGGAAAGTTGTGGTTCAAGATGTCCGTGGAAGATACAATGCGACTAATCAAGGAAGACCATTTCAGAGAAACAATGCAAGAGGAAATGGTGTAGCGGGAAATGTAGGAGCTCAGAACAGAGGAGGCATGATTAATCCTGGTCAAGCGAAACCCATCAAGTGCTACAACTGTAACGGACTAGGGCACATTGCACGTGAATGTCCAAGGCCAAAGCGACTTCAAGATTCAGACTACTTCAAGGACAAGATGCTACTAATGCAAGCCCAGGAGAGTGGAGCAGTACTGGATGAAGAACAGTCGTTGTTTCTTGCAGGGGAACAGGTTACCAACGTTGATGATGATGTGGATGATTCAACCGAGAATGATTTGGCACTCAATGTGGACCATATTTTTGAAGCTGATGAATGTGATGCATTCGACTCTGATGTTGATGAGGGTCCCACTTCACAGACCATGTTCATGGCAAGCCTCACATCTGAAGATCCAATCTACGATGAAGCCGGGCCATCATATGACTCGAATAATCCATTTGAGGTACAAGATCATGATGCTTTTGTAGATCATATGGATGAGTATCATGAAGTACACGAGATGCAAAATGATGTACAACACAGCTACATTGTTGACTCTGATGCTGACTATACGAGTGATAGTAATATTATTCCGTATGATCAGTATGTGGAAGACAACGAAGAACATGTTGTACAATGTAATGCATCTTCTGTACGAAATGATGCACTAATGTCTATTCTTGATGAAATGCATGAACAGGGTGTACAAAGTAGATTAACGAATAAGCCAGACATGGTAATGAATGACTCAGTGACCTCTGAACTTCATTGAGCACAAATACTCCTTAGTTCTACAGTTGACCATTATAAGTCAAAGACCAAAGAAGTAACACTTTTGAAAAAGGATTTTAAACAAAA
>BQNB010050815.1:13556-33659 GCA_026074375.1 Tanacetum coccineum | reverse complement strand
CAAACTCTGGGAGGGGAAGAGAATCATTATTAAGCAATTCTTCAAGAAAATGAATATCTCCTTCCGAGTCATAATCGTCGTCCTTAATGCCCGGTGGCATCGAGTCATCGAAAGCAAGAAATAAATCGATCTCCTCCATAAGAGAGTCACTATCCGCGACGGGGATAGAAGATGGAGAGAGAGACTCAAGAATGGTATAAGCAATTTCCAAATTAAGTTCTTCCGGCGGTCGTGGAGATGAATTATCATACAACAAATTCTCAACATGACGGATTTCTTCCTCTAGATCAAAGTCGGCTTTCTCAATTCCCGGTGGAATTGAATCGATATGAGCGAGTTCACCGGAGAACTCCTCGAGAAGATAATCAAACTTAGGTGAAGAATCAATCGAAGTATCTCGATTAAGCAAAGATTCGATAAGATTAGGATGGCTTTAAAAAGAATGCGGGATCTATCTTGTAGGAATGATTTCTTCGTCATTCAAAAAGCTGGGTTTGAATAAATCTTGAAAATTTTCATAGAAACGTTCCTCATCAGAAAGTGATCGTCATCACTAGAGGTTGAGATCGTCGTTAGAATCGAAAAGAGGATTCGAGAAAGTCGTTTAAAAATCATACACAAATGGCATATCACAATCCCATAACCCTTTCATTATCGGAAAAATCCTCGGACTCACTTGGGATTGGGACAAGGTTCTCAACACTAGACTTTATTAATTCGTCTGATTCCTTTTCAGGAATAGTGTCAAGATGCTCGTCCCCCATTATGAGAGAGTCCTCAGGCTTTCTAGTCGGTAGGACGGGAGGGGAAGATGTGATAGCAACAGACGGAGAATCTCGAGCAATAATATCTCTCAAAGGAATAGAATCATCCTCGTCGTTACAAATAGATTTAATACGTTGTGAAGCAGCAGATACTTTTCTTCCTATTAAAACGCGCTCATTTTTTCCGCATCTCGATGGTCCAAACCACCTATAATCTTTCATGTGTTGTTTAATTTTATCTCACAATCTTTTCTTATTCATCATCAATCTTCTCACCTCGAAATCTTTTATAACTCAAATCATTTGTGATATCATTAATTTCGTCATCAATCAACCGCTTCTCACTCATTATTTCTTCTATGCTCATATCTTTCTTTTTAAAACTCTCCTCTTTATTAATCCTCTCAATTTCAAGAAGTTGAAAGGTAGAAAATTGCGAGGGTTGAATTTGGTCAAGACCAAAAGAATTAGAATAATTGAAATTTTGGTTCATCGGTTGACACTGGAAAGTCTTGTGAGGACCCCCGCAATTATCACAACAAAGAAAACTTGGTGAATTATGTGAATAACAATTACAATATATTTTTGATTGTAAATGATTCCTGCTCATAGACAAGCGAAGAAGATTCGTGGTGGGACAATTCATAGTCTTAATGAGAATTGTTTCCCATAACTAGCACACAAGTATGATTGTATTGGGGTTGTGGAGTGTTGTCGGACAAATTTTGATCATTTTTGACATATTCGAATTTGATCATAAGCGAATGAATTTTCATTTCTCGAAGCGCAAAACGAACAAAATCCATCTTTTAACGGGTCTTCTCACCCACAACAAGTGACTGGCTTCCCATCGCCATAAGTGCAATTTAAACAAGTTCCATCTAGAAGATTAACACCACATTGTTGGCACGTACATAGATAACAATAGAAGCCATCAATGGTGTCCCACCAACCTGCACTCTTTCGTGAGTTGAAATGACGTCATAGAATTAACAATTATCAGAGGTTTAGATATGAAAGAAAGAATTAAAGGAATACGAGGGTTAAAGGAGAATATTTTTAGATTTTGAAATAATACATAAGAAAAGAAATAAAAATAAGAAATAAAAATATTTTTGGTATTTTTTTAATATTTATAAAAGAGAATAAAAATAAAAATAAAAATAAGAAGAAAAATATTTTTGGATTTTTATATTTTTTTATAAGAACGAAAATAAACTTTCTGAAGAAAGGATCTTCAAGGCTCGAATACGAACAATCCCGTAAAAATCGCTACACCTCTCCCCGACAACGGCGCCAAAAATTGATTCACGTCCGAACACACTATATATAATATATAATATATAAGGAGGATATCAATAATAATATAGTATAGTATTTCCGTCGGGTTCTAGAAAATCGCTTTTAACCAAAGCAATTATCAAAAACCTTCCGGGTCGTTTCCTCGGCGAGAGGTGAATGGAAATTCAAGAGAATGTTGGGAATCAAGTTTGATTGTCATAAAAGTTTTTGGTTTTGGTTTTAAACTATTTTTATACTAAAAATTAAACTAATATTAAGTCTAAGATTTAAAACTACAATATTATACTAAAATTAATCTAAACGATATAAACGAAGAAAATGCTTGCTAAGTGACGTGAAATGTTCATCAAGTGCGGGCTTAGGTTTAAATCTTAAAAAGAAAACAAGTTTCAAGAAATTAAATGACAAGTAAAGTAAAATGCTTATTAAAATAAATGACAAGTATTTAAATTGCATTAAAAATAAATGACGGTATGCAAATTAAAAAAAATTAATTTTAAACCTTTTTAAACCCGCACCAAAATTCCAAGTTACTAATCACTTTGCAAACACAAGTAAACTACTCACTACTCATAACGAAATTAATCATAGCATTTAATGACAAAAATAAATCTACACTAAGCATGACAAAAATCAAAGCATATTATAAAACGATAAAAATAAATCTAAACTAAAGAATTGAAAAAGGATTAGAAAATAGAACCAATATTGGGACTGCAAATTAAACGATTCCACTCCGATTTAATTTAGCTAAAAAACTAAATCAAAGTCGGGTCTAGCTAAATAAACCCCGGTGACGCTCCACGCCTCATGAGTAACGGTACCAAAAGCACAACACAAATATGTTATCTTTAAAACAGTTAATACATTTGTTCACTTTTGCAATTTAAACATATGGCCCAATTATATTTCTCAGATCAAACGTAGCCCAAGTACAAGATTGAGGCCCAAATTACAACTTGTGGCCCAATGATTCTAAAAACCAAACGCATCAGTTTAAAAAAAATAAGAACGGAAATAGAATCACTTAGAATAATGGAACGATAGGAATTTTAACCAAAACTCTATTAAGCTCTTTTTTTGGTTGGAACTTTAAACTAATATTTAAATCAATGAGTTTAAGATGAAACAAATAAGCAACGAAAGGAAATAAAAAGCATAATTGAACGATAGGAAACAAAAACTAATTTTCGACTTCTATGGTAAGATCACTCGAAACTAAAAGAGATCTAACAACAGTTAGCAAGGAAACAGCAACTAAAGATGTAGGTTAAGCAATAAGCATTAAAACTACAAAATTAATAAATCGAATAAGCACAAAAGCTCTCAAAAGTTGGATCTAGCACTTTAAGCTCTCTTCAATGAATAGCTATATAAAAGCTTAATTAAGACAGAAATTAAGAGGCTTCTGACAAAAACAAAAAGAATAAGCCACATAATAAGCTTAATTAGGTTATGAAGTGCTTATTGAATCGAAAATTTGCTTAAAAACTTTTGAAATTGAATCGAACGAGCTTAAGAGCTTATAAGAGTCATTTTCTAATCCTCTAAGAACTTTTGAGAAAGATAAGCTACGAAAATAAGCACGAATTTTCAGCTAATAGAATAATCTAACACGAAATATTGATTTAACGAGATATTAAGCAAATAAAAAGCAAAACGAGATCTTCAACGAATTTTAAACCATTTCTATTACATCATCACATTAAGTTTGCGAAATAAGAAAGGTACAATAAGCAATAAAATTGAAATAAGCTGTTACAAAAAATAAATAAGCTAAAAATACTAAAACTAAACTAGAAAAATAAAAGAAAAAAACTCTCCAGTGAGGGGGTGGCGAGTTTACTTTTATAGGGTGCCAGGGGTGCTTTTGTAAAATTGAACCTAATGATTGAGCCAATGATTGCTTCCCATTCTTGTCACATGGATTGAGTATATAAAAATGAAGATCCAGCCGCTATTAGAAGGCCACGTGTCCCTTTTAACTGCGTACTTCGTACGCTTTAATGCTAGCCATCTGATTTTCTTTTTGTAATGTTGAAATGAATTGAGATATAGCATTTTTCTCTTCGCCACGTGTGCTTCTCTGATTCGTTCAATTCTTTGTAATGGCTTGGCACGTGATTAGTTGGGATTTATTTCTTTCACACGTGACTACCTTCATTTCCTTCTTTGTTGCAAAAAATGAATTTGAGATTTATAGATGAATTCCCCGCCACATGTCGACATACTACTCGCCCCTCCAAATACTAGTGGGGAGTCATGTGATGTAAATGGGATTAATTTGAGGGCACGTGAGGTACTAGTACTTCATAAATTCATTTCATAAGCAAATTTAACATGGGCCAAGTAGCTTTTATGTTGGGCTTTTTAATAGATTGGGATGGCCCGGCCCGTTAAGTGGGTTACGGGCTGGCCCAATAAGATTTGAAGGCACCGCTGGACTCGTTTTCTCGCACTCTTTTCAATCCCGTGCTCGGTTTTGTCTGGTTTTGTCTTTATTTTTGTCTTTTCTTGATATCCGTACCTGCACATACACAAACATAAAAACAAGCATATATTTGCCATTTTAATTATATTTTTGGTCTTTTGGGTTCGTTTTTCAAGGTAAAAGATATGTATAAAATAGCGAATACCACAAGATATAAGCAGAAATAAGCACATGAATAGTAAATAAGCAAAATTTGAAAAAGTGAACTTACAAGAGTCCAAAGCTTATGGGCAAGACAATAAGCTCTCAAACAGCTTATAACAACCTATATGCTTCCCAAGAAGCTCTAAACCAAGGCCATCCACAATATACCTTGCTCCTTGCTCTTGACAGTTTTTGTGATTTTTTTTTATTTTTGGACAGAAAAGTAAATAGGCTTCTATATAAGCTTTTAGTGAACCAAAAGCTTATATTAGAGCTTAATGACAGGATTTAAATGACAATGAAAGGTAAATGACAGTATGTAAAGAAAAGCTCTTAAAATTTCATTAACTTAAAAATGCTTAAAATTTAAATGACAATAAAATTAAATGACAGGTATTTAAAAGACATTATTAAACTTGGTACAAATCTTGTTAATACAAATAATGGACTTAACAAAAATTCGACAAAAGGAAAAATAAGCTACAATGTCCTATTTATGCTAAGGGTCTTCATACTTGGTCTTCAAATGTGTCTCTTCACTGAGAGAGTTCTGAGGTGTGTTTGTTGTGTGAGAGGAATCCCAAAATCAATCTTGGCCATCCATTATGCTTTGAGCCCAAGTCAAACAATCGCAGCCTTTCATTCCTTGTAATTTTCCTTTGTCCAATAAGGTTGTAGAGGATTGCCAAGGTGGAATGGCATCATGTGAGTGAGAGTGAAGTTTTTGGCTTGGTGTGAACAGTAAACGAGGTGAGAGGGACAGGGAAAGGTGAACAGGGTATTGGCGGGAAAGGGTTCTGTTTTGTTTGATATTAACAGGGTAATACTTTGAGAGATTGGCAAAAGTAGTCCTCCATCTTGTATGGTATTATTACACAGAAAGTCCTTGTGGTGATAACAGGTTTTGTGGGTTGGCAAGAATGGCCCTTCCATTTGTTATATGTTATTTCATGAATGGTCCTTTGGGACTAACGACAGTTAGTCTGAAGGGGTTAAAAGGTTAACGACAGATACATGCTTTTGGGCTTATACATTGGTTTTGGGCCTTTTTAACTTTTAAATGGATTTGGGCCTTTTATGTGTTTTGGTCTTCATATAATGACTTAATGGGCTGACCCGGCCCATTAGATGGGTACGGGTGGGCCCATTAAGTATTTCTTCGATATCGGCTTTGACCTTGACCTTTGGCTTGCGGGGGTGACTTTGACTTTGACTTTTTTGGACTTTGACTTTGTGTTTTCACGCTTTTCCATTCCGTGCTCGGTTTTGTCGTTTTTGGCTTTGTTTTTCGTCCTTTTGTCGGATATCCGTTTCCTGCACAATATAAAAGAAAACATACAAATACAATGTATTTTTGGTACGTTTTTGGTCATTTAAGTCCGGTTATTGTGGAAAATGGTATGTGTAATTAAGCACATACCAAAATCCCCCATACTAAATTATTGCCGTGTCCTCACGCAATGCCATAAGTAAACACTTAAGAAAACTAAGACCCTCAATCCCCCTCGACTAATAACTTTGAAAAGTAGCTAAGTGTTCGTCGAGGGGAATGAAAGAATCAAAAGCTTTGAAAAGCCCCGTTTTTACCATTTTTAAATATATACACTTATTCCTACACATATTTTTGTATTTTTCCTTTTTTCTCATTTTTTGTACTTTTCTTTTTAGCAACTACTAACATATTTGACTTTCGTTATTTTTATAACTTTTAGGGTCATAGAACAAAACGCATTTCAATCCTAAAATGCCCCAAAAAGGATAAATTCATCGTTCCCGACTTTTCACTTATCCCAAACCAAGCTTAAAACGAAATCACCGTTAAATATAAGTTAAGATGCTAACACTACTCATATTTGTAACTTGTGAACTTTTCACTCCCGACAATTATTATATATATTAGGTGAATGTGCCATTTCGAATTTCAACCATGGATCAACGTTTTGCAAAATTCTATGCTTCACATTCCACCCGAGAATAACGAGTTTGAAGGCGAGATCATCCTATGTAGCGACTTTCGTCTCGGCACATCCCAACCTTGCGGCTAAGTGACAAGCTTTTGACACCCCACAGAGACTAGTATCGAAACTCACGGACCTTCGGTTTCAAAAACTCTTAGGTTTCCCGTATATACATAGCTTATTTAGAAAAATTTAAAGTGAAATAGTCTTAGTTCAAAAGCATATTTAAATTTAAGAAAAAGATATTTTCCCTATATTTATTAATTCACGTTTACTACACTTAATACAATTATTCATTCTTAAGGAAATCCTCGACCTTTTAGAAGGCTGCAACATCGGTTGTGAGCCGGCAAGATGCATCAAACTTTTATCAGTCTTAGATAAATACTATGTGCCTTATTTAAAAGACTGCAATATCGGTTGTGAGCCGGCAAGATGCAGTAAACTTTTATTAGCCCATAGTTTATTATTATTATTACCATATTTTTTTTACATATAATACCACGATATAGAGAAAATTTCGTTTTAGAAAATTTAAGTATAAATTTGAACTAAAATTATTGATATCGACTATACTTCAAAAATTGTTGATTTAAGTTTAATTTTTGAAAAGAGCACGTATTATTAGTCCGGTTAGAAGCTTCTGGGAGAAAAAGCCATAAACTACACTTATGAGCTCTTAAGATTTCCAACTAATCCTTGTTTAGCATCAAACTCATACTTAACTCTATCATTTTTCGTTCTTCGCAAAGATCCTCAAATGCTTAGTCTAAAAGTTAAGGAACAAGCTAGAGCTCAACACGCTCGATCGAGTCAAAATTTATTCTTATTCTACCCAGAAGGAAAGTCAAAATTGTGAGAAAACACTTATTTTGTTTTAAAATTTTTAAATTTTTTTGGTATTTTGGTGGTAAAAACGGGATTACGTGAAAACAACGGCTGCATGCACAATCAAATCGAAGATCTCCCCAACTAGAATCAAACATTGTCCTCAATGTTTTAAAGGGTACCTACGTAAATCTAAGGCCGTTTATGAATTATGCTAAAGATAAACGTTAGTCGAAAAGATTAGGATATTGGATTCCCAAAATGAAGCTGAGGATGTGAAGCTCGAGTGAATGAAGGACATAACCGCGAGCACGAGAGTCATCACAATCCGGGAAATCCTGGACAATAAACCACAAAAACACAAGCAAACGAGAATAGAAGAGGCGAGCCTCTATACAACAACAAAACACTTATTCATTACTACTAAGCTAGCATACTACTACTACGATAATACTAGGATAAACATGGGGTGCCTCCCACGAAGCGCTTGTTTAAGGTCACTTAGCTTGACCCGATCCCCCCATACTTGAGCTTTGTCAAGGGGGATAAAAATGAGGATGACGAACACCCAAATTAGGAGTGTTGTCTCCAAGAATCAACATCGGGCTTTTCTGATGAAAAAGCTTGGAAGCGTTAAAGCCCCGATGTGATGAAGGAGAAGGAGATTTCTCCTTAGAAGCAAGAACACCGTGATTAAAAACTTTGTCTTCATTTTCGGATGAAAATGTAAGTAAAGTATCAGTCACGGGGGAAAGAGGAGCAAGAATTCCCGTGGATTCGACTTCAATGCATATCCCCGGATCGTAAATCTTGTTTCTATCTCCGGAAGGAGAAGAAACATCAAGATCGGATCCGAGATCATTATTTGAAGGAATGAAGTCGAAATCCATAAGAAGGGCGGGATGGGTGGGCAAAATATTAGGCACATCCACGGGGATGTCTTCCACCACATCAATGGTTGAATTTCCCGAATCGGGATAATCAACATGAAATGATTCGAACTCGGGAAGGAAGGTAGAATTGTTGTCATCTTCCGAGTCGAAATCATCACTCTCAATACCCGGTGGTATTGATTTATCACCATCAAGAAAAATGTCAATCTCCTCCATAAGAGAGTCACTATCCTCGACCGGGATAGGAGATGGAGAGAAAGACTCGGTAGGATTTTCAAAATTAAATTCTACCGAGGCTGGGGAGAAGAGTTGTCATAAAGCAATCTCTCAACAAGATGAATTTCACCTTCCGGATCAAGGTTGTCATCATCAATTCCCGGTGGAATTGATTTGAGAAGAGTGAGTTCACCGGCGAACTCATCTAGAAGAGAATCGATCTTTTGAGAATCATTAATCGAAGTATCTCGATGAAGCAAAGATTCTAAAAGATCGGATTCGGCATTAAACAAAAATATCATTTCCCGTGGAATTGAATTTGGTAATTTCTAACCCTCATCATCAATTTGATCAAACTATAGTGGAGTGATTTCTTCATCAAGATCGAGAGAGGTATTAGAGAAAATTTTCAAAATTTCTCAATTTTGAACGTCTCTTCGAAAATGACTCATCACTTGAGGTACAATCTTCATTGATATCGAAGAGAGTGGTTTAGAGAAATAAGATCATGATTTCTTTGAAGTAACCATCATATGGAGGCAAATCACACTCACCTTCGGAAGAATATCGTACCCTCACTTGGATTTGGACAAGGTCCTCGCACTAGACATTATTAAATTCGTCGATTCCGTTTCCGGAAAAGTGTCAGATGCTCATCCTCCATTATGAATAGAGTTCGTTTTTTGGTGAATCGGTGGATTGCAACACACGGAGAAGTTCAAAAATAATATCTTTCAAAAGGAAAGAACTTTCTTCGTCATCGTCATACATCGTAACAAACTGGAATCTCCAATATCGAGTCTTTAGCCGCTCTCTCTTCAATTCGCTTTTCATCTTCCTATCTTTGTATAAATTGACCAACCAGATCACACCTGGATGTTCATTTTGCTCAACCTTATTTTTTGAGAATTGAGAAGGTCATTTTGATCATTGAAGATTGGATGATTGACGGTATATTGTGGGGGTTGAAATTGGTCAAAACCGAAAGAATTAGAATCATAGCACGGATTTTGCTCATGATAATAGTCTTCATTCATCGGTTGACATTGAAACGTCTCATGAGGACCCCCGCAATCTTCACAACAAGAATATTGTTGTGGAAAACTCGGAAGATTTGAAAATAATCAAAGTTTTTGATTGAAACACGGGTCCTGATTGTAGACAAACGGGACTTGAGGTGGACAATCGTAACCGTAATGAGAATCGTTCCCACATAACTCACAAGAGTATGGTACGTATTGGGGTTGTGGAGGATGGTTTGCAACACTTGGAGAATCGTTAGAAGAGTACGGAGTTGAAAAATTGATTGGTGTTCCATTTCCAACAGTACAATAAAAACAAACTCCATCATATTCATTACAACCACATTGTTGGCATGTACCAAAAAGACATTGTTGTTGCAAACTTTGCAAATTTTGTAGGATCTCATTAAGGTTTTGATTGTAGCATGGTTCCGGATTAGAGATAATCGGAATTTGCGGTGGACAATTATAACCAATATGAGCACCTTTCCCACAAGACTTACAAGTGCATCGTTGACAAAAGATTCCATCTAACGAATCACCACACTCGTAACAACATTCATGGTCAATTTGTGGAGGACTTTGCGAGGAATTGACACCGGGGCCTTGTTTGACAACGAATGGCTCTTGATTAACAAAGTTAGTATCGTCATCGGATGACTTGGAAGTGTCTTGGAAGGGTTGAACAACTTTCTCCAATGTCTTTCGTATTAGAGCACATTGTCTAGCAATATAGACATGGAACCTGATCTCAGCAATCGAGACCAAAATTTTTTCAATTTTTAAGGTGGGGGGGGGGTGGGTTTTTGGGGGGGTTTCGTTTGAACGAGTCGGGTACGGAAACAAGAATCTTGTCTTCAAGACTCCCTTTTGAACAACCACAGTCTCCAGTGTACAAAGTTCCACAAGACGAGCATTCTTTAATCGCGTAAAGGGGATTTAAACGATAGTCGAATGACGCCATAAGAATTAAACAATTTAGAGGGATAAGAAAAGAATTAAATAAATAAGAAGGTAAAGAGAAAAAGAATTAAATGAATAAGAGGGTAAAGAGAATAAGAATTAAACGAATAAGAGGATAGAGAAGAATATTTATAGATTTTTCAAATAATACATAATGAAAAAAGAAAAATAAGAAAGAAAAATATTTTTAGATTTTTATTTTTAAGATAAAAGAAAAATATTTTTGGGTTTTTTTTTTTTTTTTATAATATTTAATATTTATAAAAAGTAAGGGAAAAATAAAATAAGAAGAAAAATATTTTTGGATTTTTTTTTTAATAAGTACGAAAATAAACTTCCCGAAGAAAGGATCTTCAAGGCACGAACACAAACAATCTCGTAAAAATCGCTACACCTCTCCCCGGCAGCGGCGCCAAAAACTGATTCGATAAAATATATATAATATATAATATCAAATAGTAATAGTATAGAGAGTATCCCGTTAGATAAGAAAATCACTTTAGAAAAAATAATAGTCTATCTTCCGAGTGTCGTTTCCACGGCGAGAGATGAATTGAAATTCACGAGAATGTTTCGTTTGATGCTTGAATGGCAAATATGTTGGTTTTGGTTTTAAACTAAAAATATAATATAAAAATTATAATAAAGCTAAAATAATACTAAAACGGGCATGCTCGCTAAATAACAATAAACGACAATGACAATAATATTTTTATACTAAAAATTAAACTAATATTAATTCTAAGATTTAAAACTACAAGATTATACTAAAATTGATCTAAAAGATATAAATGATGAAAATGCTTGCTAAGTGACGTGAAATGTTCATCAAGTGGCGGGCTTAGTTAACGAAATAAAATACTTAAAAAAACAAATTCAAAAATTAAATGACAAGTAAAGTAAAATGCTTTTTAAAATAAATGACAAGTATTTAAATTGCATTAAAAGTAAATGACGGTATGTAAATTGGAAAATTCTAATGACTATTAATTTTTTAAACCTTTTTACAACCCGCACTTAAATTCCAAATCACTAATCACTTAGCAAACACAAGTAATCTACTCGCTAATAAACATGAAAACTAATCTAACAATAATAGGCATAACTACGCTACGGATAACAACTAAAGCAACAATAATAATGACTAAGCTAAAAATGGCGATAAGCATAAAATAAAGAAATAAAAGAGATAAGAAAAAGATGAAACCCGGAATTAGCTCGGCGTGACCCAGAGACAATAGATATGAACACATACTCCATAGTGCGAAATAAAACCAAACTAATCCAAATCCCAATCCATAACGCCATAATCTCCAAACGAAAATAATACTACTAAGCCGATTAACAAATCGAACCAACTCTATCCTTTTACACTCGAAACAAATCAAATCCAACGAAATCCGAAACCATACTAAGATATATCAAACCATTCGGCTCATTAACATAAATTCGTTTCATAAACATACTTCATCAAATCAAACGAAACATTACAAATCATAAATCATATCTCTAATCTATCCTACTGCTCGAATGAAACAAAAAAAAATGAAATAGAAAGAACAGAAACGAAAAAGATAAAATATGGTATCTGTTGCTATTCTACGTGCTGCACTACTCTACTTTTCCTACGAATGAAACAAAAAAAAATATATATATATAAATATAAGATATGCAAGGAATTGGAAGATAATAAAAGATGAGATCCTAGAAATGATATGCTGTTATCTACGCTACTCTCCTAAAAAAAGGATAAAAAAAAGAATGAAGATAAGATATGGAAAAGATAGATCTTCGTACTTTGTGCTCTACGTCTACAAAAAAAATCAATAATAAAAATGGAGAAAAGAGATATTTTTTTATGCTGCGTTATACCTATGCTATCTAAAAAATAATACTTAATTCTAATTTTTTACTACTACTACTGTAGAGAGAAAACAAAACAAATGTAAGATATGAAAAAGATGATCTATCCCACGTGCTCTCTCTCCATCTATTATATCTTGCGTAGGTTGTAAGCAGTTCTTTCTTGGACTTTAGTCATGGGCCTCCAACATGCATCTTTATTATTTGAGGGCACTAAGCTAAAGCTCATGAAGTGCTACACCTAATAAGCTCTTAGGATCATACATAAGCAAGGAAAACTAGCTTAAAAGGGCTGAAAAGGGAAATAAGCTTAATGGCTACATCTGCAATACAAACAGCCTACAAGGGGACATTTGGGCTTAAATTTAAGCTAGAAAAGTGCTTTAAGACATAAAATAAGCATAAACAGATGGAGTTTGGAACCAAGTTAGCAAATAGGAACAAGCATCAAACATTTAAATCAACAAACAGGCAATGAAAAAGCAAAAAGGACAAGGCAGTTTTTAAAGAAAAGGTACTTAGCAACTTTTGACACTCTTAGACTAAAACAAAAATTTACTTAAAAGAAAGCGAGCCTACTGCATGGGGTCATCAATAACAACACAACAACAAGCTTTAAAAGCTGAAAAACAAGGCTTAATTAATAAAAGTATTTACACTGATTTGACAATCAGTTTTGAAGCCCCTTTTTGACAAAACTTAGAACAAGCTATTAGACCTTTAAACTTTAAAAGATGGATTAAAAACAACTCAAGAATGCTTGTGCAAGTTAACCAAACTGACCCAAATGGTTTTTATACCAAAATGACCCGTTTGACCCCTTATCCCAAACACCTCTTAAAAAAGTTTCAAAACCATTTTAAACTAATTTAAGCTGATTTAGGTCAAAGTTTAAAAAAACAGATAAGGAATAAGATAAGTTAAAGACAAATAAGAACTTAAAGTTGAAAAATAAGCAGTTTAGACAAGGAAATAAGCAAATGGCAGTTTGGACTAATAGATGGCGGTTTTAATGAAAAACATAAGCAAAGGACATTCAGACATTAAGCAAGCTTACTTAAGCATTAAACACAAATGATAAGCATGAAATAAGCACAAATAAGGTGAATAAGTTGATGAACAGTAGATAAGCAAATTTTAAGCAAAGATATAAAACTGGAATTTCATTAAACTTAAAAGAGTACAAGGTTTTTAAAAAAAAGTAAATGACAATAAATTAAGACAAACAAGCTAGAAAATAAGCTAAGCTAAAATACACTAAGCTACTCCTAGTTCCTACATACATTATTAACTTCTGTCTTCTTCTTTATATATATGCTGAGGTTGTCCTGGCTTGTGTTTGTTGTGCTTGCCTTGTGAGAGAACTCAAGGCATCATCCAAACCCTTCAATCTCCTTGGTGCCCAAGTTCTTTGATCCCGACCTTTGATCAATGTTGTCCAATAAGCTTTTCAAGGATTGCCAAGGTGGCACCTTTGGCTGTTTGTGAGGCCATGTGATGGTGGGGTTGAGTTATTGTCTGGTTGCTACAGTATCACGTGGGGGGGGGGGGAAGAGATAATGAATAGGGTTTTGGGGTTTGGCGGGAAGGGAGTTTATAAAAGGGGCAGGGTAATTGTTTTAGAGTGTTGGCAAAATTAACCCCTTATGTTGTATAGTTTTATTGCAATACACGTCCTTGTGAAATTCATAGTTGGTCCCTGGAGTTGGGTTGGTATTGCACTGTTAGTCCTTTTGGACTAACATTGTTAGTCCTTTTGGACTAACGGTGTAAATGGGTGAAATGGTTAAGGGGTTGAAAGGTTAAAGGGTTAAAAGGTATAAGGTTGGGCCAGGGGGTATTTTTGGGCCGTTTGGTTTATAAAATAAAGTGTTGGGCTTAAATGGATTAAAGGCTTTTAGGGTTTTATAAATGGTTAGTGGCGCTGACCGGGCCCTACAATGTGGGGTACGGGTGGGCCTACTTTTAGCAATTAGGTTTTTGGGTTTGGTTTTCGATGCCATTTCCAAAGCCGTATCCCGGGGTTGACTTTGACTTCGTTTTGACTTCATTAAATGTACAAACATTGTCGAGTCGATCCAGAAATATTCGTTTTAGCTCATTTTCCCCTTTTGTTTCTTTGGCCTTGGGTTTTTTTTTTCGAGCTCTTTCTTAATTCCTGTGCTAAGTTTTGTTGGTTGGCTCTAACTTTTGTATTTTAAGTGTATATCCGGTACCTTACATAGTTACAAACATAAAAACAAGCATATTCTATGGATTTTTATGTGCGTTTTTTGTCACTTTAGGGATCGATTTAAAGGTAAAGGTTATGTGTAATTAAACAATTACCAAGCAAGTATATTAATAGGTTAAGAGCTTATGGGAGAAAGGCACAAGTTACATACATGAGCTCTTAAGATTTCCAAATAATCCTTGTTTAGCATCCTACTCATATTTACTCTATCAATTTTTGTTCTTCGCAAATTTTCGCGAACGCTTAGCCTAAAAGCTAAGGAACAAGCTTGAGCTCAACAAGCTGATCGGTTTTTGGCATTTGTCTGATGTCAAAATTTACTCCTATTCTACCCAGAAGAAAGTCAAAATTGTTCACAAATACCCACCTTTTTTATTTTTGAATTTTTTTTTTCTATTTTGAAAATTTGAATTTTTTTGGGGGAAAAACGGGGTACGTGAGAACAACGGGTAAAAGTAGGAAAGATCATATCGAAGATATACTACCCCATACTAAAATCAAACATTGTCTTCAATGTTTCCTAGCCTAAGACTTAAAAACCCCATACTAGAACTCAAAAAGGTCGAATGCATAACTCAAACATAAAGAAAGTATCACAAAATCTTTAGCCATTTATTAAGTGTGCCTTAAAGATATAATGTTAGACGATAATAATCTTTAGGATATCGGATTTCCCCAAAATAATGGCAAGCAAAGGCTAGGAAGCGCAAGTGGATCGGGACAAAACACCGAACACGAGAGTCTTTAGTAAATTTGGGTCAATCCTGCAAACAATCACAAGTACAAACACAACAGGAAACGGTCCTTCCCCATTACAAACTGCACAATCAAACACACAAACGAAGAGTACATGCATCCTCACAACACGTTAGAAGTAAGATAAGAAAATAGAAAATGGTAAGCATGGGGATGCACCAAACGAAGCGTTTTGTTTTTGGTAACGAGTTTTCACCATAGCTTGACTCGAATCTTCCGAGTTCATTCATCCTTGGAGAGTGTAAATGGAAGAGAAAAATCTCACAATCGGGCTTTCAGTATGTTTGGATAAACATTTGGCACACATGAAGTTCCATCCCGATGAGACGCCACGGCTCTAAGTAGAGAGTGCCCGGGTCAAAAATGGTATCTCATTTTTGGTGAGGAAAAGTCAGGAGTAACCTAGGGTAGTGTGAGAAATCTAGAATGGAAGGAAAATCCAAGTGGATACAGTGAAGGAATTGTCAACTTAAACATTAAATCTCACCCTCCCATGGTTAATCATTCATCTCATTAAGCCTCTCTACATTGTTGTTCACTGGTTTATCAGGCTCAATATTGAAGGTTAAACGTTCTTGAGGATGGAATTCATTCGTTAAGCAAGTTGTCCTATAATGTCTTCTTCCGAGTCAAAATCACTTTCAACACCTGGTAGTATCGAATCATCTTGTCCGGAAAATATATCGATCTCTTCCCTATTGGGGTCACTATCCTTAATGCGAGTAGTAGATATGGGAAGAGACTCGATGATTGTATGAAAATTTTCCAGTGACTGGGAAGATGAATTACTGCATAGCAACGACATTCGATTGATGTAATCCTCGTGCTCTTTAACAATTCTTGGAGGAATCGTGATAAGCTCACCGGTGAACTCATGGTGAAGAGGATCACTTTTGGGAGAAAAAGTTATCAAAAGTTCACTCTCTGGTTCATTCCTAAGTTGTTGTGATTCATGATCAAAAAACACTTCGGGATAAAAATTATGGGTAGTATCCTCACTAAGCAAACTCTCAAGATAGGTTACGTCTCCTTCTGAGTCAAAATAGCCTTCAATATGTATAGGAACTTCGATAGCTAGAAAAGCATCGATCTCATCATTATCGTCTCCCGGATCGAAACACTCAACCTTATCGGAAAAAGGTGTGTGAGGTAAAACTGGCTCATCAAAAACTTTGGAGTTCTCGTTCTCGACATCTTCTTCCATCTCGTTAAAGAGAGGATTTTCGTTACTGGAGTTGAAATTAAATTCAAAAAGAGAGTTTGAATAAATTTGAAAATTTTCTTCATGAACAACCTTCTTAAGAATTGAATCGTCATTTCCCGATGTAAATGGGTTAGGAAGAGTGAATTCATCGACGAATTCCTCAAGAAGATTATCACTAGTCTTCACCGGAGAAGAACTAGGAAGAAGAGCGTCAGAATGAATAATGGTACTGCCACTAAACTGCTCATCTTTCGAAAAATCAATGATAGAAATAGCGTGAGCAAATTGCTTATTCTTGTTTTTCTCAGATTTATCAGCATAAAAGACAAGTTCATCATTTCCTACTCTTAATGTTAATTTTTCCTCGTATAAATCAATGAGAGATTTTGTAGTCCAAAGGAAAGGTCTCCCTAAAATAATAGGCACTCTCGGGCCTAGTTCAAAATTAACCAAAACAAAATCAGCAAGAAAAGTGAAACGATCAACTCTAACTACAACATCCCCGGCTATGCCCATTAGGTGCGTAACGGTACGGTTAGCAAGCTCGAGTGTCATTCGGGTAGGCTTCAACAAGCTCAAGGCAACGTTTGCTTGTAGATAGAATGAGACAAAAGGTTTATGCTAGCTCCGGAATCAGCTAAAGCATTAGTCTTATAAGTTCTTGTAGAGCACACGGAATAAGAAATTTTCCTGGATCTTCGAGCTTCTCGGGAACTTTGTTCAAGATGATGGCAGAACATTCAGCATTTACGGTAATGGCAATTTCCTCAAGCTTCTCTTTGTTTCTTAATAAAGCGCTTAACCATTTGTTGAATTTCGGCATTTCGATGAGAGCATCTTTTTAAACAATTTCTAAACGAAGTTGTTTAAATACAAACTTCATAAACCTGCTTGCTGAGTACTGGGTTTATCTTTCTCTCTTACTTTCATCCTCTCGGGGTATGGAAGTTTAAGTTGATATGAATTAGGCTCTTGAATAACAGTTTTCTTAGCTCTTGGTTTTAGAATTTCAATAAAAATGGAATCTTGATCCTCCGGAGGTGGGCTTTGTGTGGTACTTTCTGAACCTGGTTTTTGCACTTTGTCTATTCACGTCTCCGGGTTTCGTTCTGGTTATTTAGAGGTGTAGGTATAAACAGGGTTGAGGAAACAAGAGGAGTCGAAGGTCCTTCACAAGTTTTACCGCTTCGTGTGGTGATAACATTAACATGCTCGCGAGGGTTAGTCACGGTTTGACCTGGAAGAGCACCCGATCTCGAGGTAGAGGCGGTATTGCTATTGTGATAATTTTGCATAAAACTTAACATCATGTTTTGAAAATCATCTTGCTTCTTTTGAGAATCATTAAAGCTCTTTTGAAAATCATTTTGATTCCTTTGAAAATTATCCAATTTCATTTGCAATTGATTCATATTGAGCTTCATTAGCCTTTCGTGTAGGCTTAATTTAGAGTTTGTCACCGGTGCTTGTTGAGACGGTGGGCTTGATAAGTCAAGAGCTTGATAGTTTAAGCCCGAGTTAGCTCTCTTGGGTATACTTGATTTCCCTTGGTTAATTATTCCCTTGATTCCTTTGTACCCTTGGTTAGGTTATACCTTGTTTTTTGATTGAAACGGTTTTGGTTGTTTTGAATCGGTGGAAAACCAGAAGGTCGGATTTAGTTTGCAACCATCGAAGGTCTAGAATTGGTATTTCCTTGATTAAAATTGGCTGCAGCAGCTTGTGAAACGTACTCTTGAATGTTGTCTCGAATTAACACTTGCCATCGGTGGCTGGACAATTTCTATAAGAATGAGCACCTTTACAAGTTACAACTCTGCTTGGCCCGCTTTTACAGGATCCGTGCGGTGAGCTTGCGGCTCTTGTTTGATGAATAGCATAGTCTTCATCATATTCTTAAGTTCAGAAACTTCGGTTGTAAGAGCAGCAACATCGGGTGAAATTCCGGGGGTAGATGAATTCGAACTTACTTTGGCAACGACTGCCTTGTTTCGTGAATTATGAACCTTGGATTTACTCTCGATAATTTTCAAGCATTCAATGGCATCTTATCCAAAAAGTTTCCACCTGCAGCCAGAATTCAACGAATCTTGTTCATTAGCATTCAAAGCCATTGTAAAGTATCTAGTTGATGTAATTCTTGAAATCCGTGATGTGGGCTATGCTCGAAGGAAGGTACATTTAAAATCGATCCCAAGCCCCGTAAAACAGATTCGGTTATTTAAATCTTTGTTGAAAATCTCGTGATTTTTGTTACGAGATTTGTGTGGGAGGTGGGGTTTTTGAAGGAGGAAAGAATTGATTAATGAATTTTGAAACAAGATCATCCCATGTCAAAATTGATCGAGACAATGATGGTCAATGTGTGGAGGACTTCGTGAAGAATTTTGATCGGGGTCTTGATTGAAGACGAATGGCTCTTGAGGTGCACTGACAATGTTAGTGTTGTCATTGGATGACTCAGAAGTGTTTAGAATTTCGTTTTCATCATGAATTGTATACCAACCTTCATTCAAAAACTTTCGCACAAAAGCACAAGATCGACAATTTAGACCATCAACCGGATCTCCACAAGTTGTACAATTATGAGGTGGTTGTTGAGACGAGTCGGGTAAGGGAACAAGAATCTTGTCTTCAAGACTCCCTTTTGAACAACCACAGTTTCTAGTGTACAAAGCTCCATAAGTCATGCATTCTTTAATCGAGAAGAGGGGGTTCAAACGATGATTGAGTGATGCCATAAGAATTTAACAATTGAGAGGGTTAAGAAAAGAATTAAATGGATAAGAAGAAAAAGAAGATTTTTTTTGGTTTTTAATCTAATTTTAACGGACAATGAGATAGATAACTTGAACCAAATAATCAAACTTACTTCACGGTAGCTCTTAAAAATTTTACTTTTTAAGGTGAGCCGTTCCTCGTAAATGACACAAATGGTAAGTTTTTAAATCTTTGATTCGAGTTGGGAACTTACTAATGGATAATACCTCAATTGAAGGTATTATTTGTTGGTGTTCTTTTACCAACTTTGTTTATTTTATTTTTTAAATTTTGGACAATTTTTTATATTTTTTATTTTTTTATATATTTTTTATATGATAATTATACTAAAAAGAAAAGAAATATATTTTTACTTTTTATATTTTATATTATTTTTTTTGATTTTTTAACAAAAACAAAACTTTCAAGAATGAAAGCGTCTTCAAATCACGATCAACAAACTTCAAACGAGAGAATCTTAATCACAAATCCCCGGCAGCGGCGCCAAAAATTTGATATAGCAATTCTATACACATAAAATATAAAATATAATATATGATGATGAAAAATTACCAAATTACCCTTGAGGTCAAAGGTAAAAAGGTAAATCTTTACAAATATATTTATATAATATAATACGTATATTAACCGGGAAGTATGATTCCCGGGTCGTTTCCCCAACGATTTATGAAATTGAAACCACGTT
>BQNB010050814.1:0-41322 GCA_026074375.1 Tanacetum coccineum | reverse complement strand
TGATTTGTGATTACGAGTAACTTAAGCACTTTACGTTATGTGTTATAAGTTACATGTCTGTCATCACTAAAACATGAAGAGAATGTATAGATTAAATATCATAATGTAATATTTCTACCAACAATCTATAATGAAATATATTGAGAAAGTAAAATAAAATCACCAAATGGCCTAGTGTTAAAACTCATAGCCCTTCTGTAAAATCGGTAAAGTTATGTACATCTAAATTAAAACTCGTACTATACCAATAAGTACTTATCATTCAATAGTTTACATTAGAAAAATACAGATATACACGTGCATCTACGACTATAAAAAGTAGAGGGCGGGCAATCTATCCCGACTTTTATCCAGGGAAGCAACATCGTGATGATGATATCGTACGAATGCATGAAGAAACCTTAGAAGTTATAAGTGATATACACAATAGGGAAACTCATCTAAGCGTTAAAGCTGATTTAGTGAAACACATTTGACGTCAAATAAATAAACACTAATTTTATTGTAAGATTTTTTATTTGAATTATTAATATAATTTTTTTTTAACTATTGATGAAATTAAAATTTTAATGTTTAAGAAAATAAAAATAAAAAAGATAATAATGACTGCGATCGCCATTGGTATAACTTTGCCATACAATTTTTTTTTAAAAGAAAAAACTAAATTGCCGCTGAGATGAAAGTACGATCACCATTACACTTAACCTTATAAATGCGGAATACTAAAAAACTTAACCTTATACTTCCTCCGTCTCATTTTTATTGTCCACGTTTTCTTTTTGAGATGTCCCAATTTAATTGTCCACTACTAAAAATAAATAGAGAAGTTTGATAAGTTTACTATATTACCCTTTGTTTAAAATTATTATTACAAACTTTAAAAGTGACTTTAATTAATTAGCTAAGGTTAAAACTGTCATTTTGCTAAAAAGTAAAAAAGAGAAAGCTGTAATAAATACATTTTTCTTAAACTGTGTATTTTTTGTCGGGGACAATAATTTTGGGAGGGGGGGAGTAAATGAGAAATTACTAAAAAAAGCAAACTCAATAATGGTAAGTTCATGAGAGTTAGAATTCAAAATTAAATAAAATCTGATCATTTAAAACTAAACAGGAGTAATTATTATTAATCACTTGATTGACACTACTATATAAGAAGAAATCACCAACTGTTGAACCTCACAACAATCTCTGGTCAAACTTCAACACACACACAAATTTATTAATATCAACAAATCAAATCAATCACACACAGACACTTTATTTCTTCACCAAAAACACACAAAAACACACAGCTGTGTGTGTATATAATTATAAATCTGAAGGAATTGAAGATATATAAAATTTAATTTTAAGAAAACGATGAAGTCATCATTTGGTAAATTAGGTCGAAGATTATCGATGCAAAGAAGTGATGTGAAGGAGATTCATCATCATCAGCATCAGCCTTCTGTTTATATTGATCAACTTAATCAAGCTTCTAAGGTTTCTTTTTTTATATAATTTTTTTTATAAATTGTTTATTTAGTGAGTTAGGGTTTGGTGTTGATTAGGTATGTTTAATTTGTGTCTAATTATGAACTATGACTGTGCAATGTGGTTTGGAGTGTGTTATACTGTGATATTTACTTTTCGGATAAATATGTTCGAAAATTAAAGACTTTTGGATTATAAGGCGTGTTGCGAAGCAATGCTGTTAGGTATTAAATAATGAATATAGAATATTAGAATGTTGTTGTGACTCATTGCTGTGGTTTTATTGTTGCAGGATATGCAAGATATGAGGAACTGTTATGACGGTTTGTTATCTGCGGCTGCTGCAACGGCTAATAGTATATATGGTAACTGTTTTGTTTTAATTGCTTTATGTGATATTTTTGTTGTTGTTGTTGAGGTTAGGTTTGATTTAGTGACGTAGAAGGTCGTTTGGATTGGCTGACGTTAACTTGTGATTAATACAAATTGTGGTTACTGTATAGTACTTGCATTTAGGGATGTTAATGTGACCGTTATAGTGAGTAGAATGTCTAGAGTTCGTTATTATTGGCGTCACAAGATTGTTTTATTATTGGCGTCATGAAGATGGTTTTATTTGTGGCGTCACAAGATTGTTTTGTTAATGGCGTCACAGTGATGGTTTTATAATTGACGTCACAAGATAGTTAACCAATCGTGTAAGATGCATATTCTCTGGTAAGAATGTTAAACATATAGAGGAAAGTTTTGCTTTGGGGTATGGTTAGAATTTGGTAAACGGATGAGGTTTTCCCAGTTTAGGTTACCCGGGAGTAGGGGTGGCAATTTCTGACCCGACCTGAAACCGACACGAAAGTTAACAGGTTCGGGTTATGTGTAAACAGGTTAGGGTTGACATATCTGACCCGATTATTTAAATGGGTCGGGTTTGGGTTGAGGTTTTCTGATCCGTCAACCTGTCAACCCGAACCCGCCAATCCGAACCCGACCCGAATTGCCACCCCTACCCGGGAGGGCGTGTCTTGGACTCAGGTGCCCCCAAGATGTGTACCTAGTGAGGTTTAAACCTGAGACCTCTTGTGAAGACATCGGGATGCCTAACCACTAGGCCACGTTGGTGGTGCTTAGAGTTATAATATGGCATGAACGTAAATAGACCAAATATTTAGTATCGTTTCTCTTAATTCTTGTCTTATATCACAATCACAAAAAATATCATGTAAAGCTTTAACAAATACAACATTTTTTGTATTTTTCACCAATATAAAATTGTTATCGAACCAAAGGGCTTGTGTCCCAATGGTACCCCATGTTGTGTGAGAAGCCCCCCAACCAAATGGTTGTGGGTTCAAGTCCTGCTTAGGACATGTGAGATAGTTTGTGGTATAAATATTGTGAGATAGTTAAAAATTGCCGTTCTAAATTTTTTTTTGTTATCGAGCAATATATACATGGTTTATCTACATTTGCTATTCGTCTTGCAGCATCCTACATAAAATTATTTCCCACCAAATCATGATTCTCGACTCAATACATAGAATTGTTAATCATCATATTGAACAATGATTTTTATGAAGTTACATCTCATAGGAGTAACTGTAACTAAATCCGGTTGTCTTATTGGGTATCAAATTTGAGAAGCCTTAATCTTTTATTGTTTCTCAGAATTTTCGGAGTCTCTAAATGAAATGGGGAGCTGTTTGCTGGAGAAAACCGTTGCTGATGCTGATGCTGAAAGTGGTAATTAGACAAGTTTGATTATATGCTATATTCAGCAAAAAATAATAATCACGACTGTTAATTTTGCATCACTTTCTTATATTCAGTTATTCCTTTCTGGCCTTTTAAATTTATTTGAGTATGATGATTATAGAGATATTAATAATTCCCCGCAGGAAAAGTGCTATCAACTTTGGGTAATATGCAATTGGAACTTCAGAAAATTGCTGATGCTTATGTAAGTATAATTATTTATCCTGGTAAAGCTGCCGTGCCGTAAAGTAACATAGTAATAACCATGACTCATTTCTGTCTCGTTGGCAGCGTTCTTATGTAATTGTGACTATTACCAACCCATCAGAGTCTCTCCTTAGTGAGCTACGCAAAGTGGAGGTCTGTCTTTCTGTTTATCTATTCTTTTGGAGTTAAATTTTATATCTTGTTTAGGGGAATTGCATAAAAGAATAATGGTAACCGACTTTGGTCTAATTTTTATTTTTTGTAGTGAAACTATTTCTAGGCCAAAAAAACCATCAAAGTATAAAAAATATTTATTTAAGGTAATTACTTATGATAAGCGGTTTTCAGGCGTCACTTAAAAAAAGTCAACATGTCTAAAGTTGCCAACACTTGCTATGTCGCCATTTTGACTGGTTACCGGATCTGATTGTCCTAAGTGAAAATCTTTGATAGTTCGTTATCTTTTATTTATCTGTTTGAAACCTTGTTGGGTTTTTTGGCCAAAAAGAACTGGTCATCGATAATAGAAACTATACCAAAAGCGGTAACCTTTTTTTATGGAATGAGCCTATTTGTAAATTATCTCACTTTAGCAATCTCTTTGGGCTGTTAATGTCCACGTACTTTAATAGTACTTTGTGGTGTTTTAAACTTTTAATAGTTCTAATCATGCACAATAGGTGTTGCCAACACGTCATTGATATAATGTATAGGTATATGTACATAAATATGAGATTGTTGCTGTATTATTAGCATGCATCCAAGTAGTATGGATACTTATGGCTTTCTCTGTAAATGTATGGACACTTATTGTTATCTTTTACTGGTGCAGGAGATGAAACTTCAGTGTGATGAAAAAAGGTAGGACGTGGCTTTAATTTGTTGTAAACCTGTTAAATGAAGATACCTTATTGACTCCCTATGAATGATTGATTATTATGCAGAGAGGTGTATGAATACATGATGACACAACACAGAGAGAAGGGAAAATTAAGAAATGGAAAAGTTGAAAGTTCGATTGCACAAAAGCTACTCGAAGCTCAGGATGAATATGATGAAGTGACTAGACTATGTGTATTCCGTGTAAAATCACTGAAGGAAGGTCAATGCCGCAGTCTGTTAACACAAGCTGCTCGCCATCATGCTGCACAGGTTACATCTTTACCCCTAATGAACAGTTTAGATGTCGCTATATCCAATCCTCCTTGACAGTTCATGAGTACGAGGACAAGATTTTGATCTTTTTTCCCTTCTATCCTTGGATGCAGTTGAATTTCTTTCGCAAGGGACTTGAAACTCTTGAAGCAGTTGAACCTTTTATAAGGAATGTTGCAGAAAAGCATCGCATTGATTACCAACTCATTGGGCTACCTAATCGAGAATCTGCGGAAGGTGAACCTATGAGTGGCTATGAAAGCACGGATGATGGAGAACTGAGTTTTGATTATAAACAAAAGAAACATGGGCTTGATGATGATGGCACCTCGCCAAATCAAATGGAGGTAACTTTCTATGCATAAATCAGTCAATTCTGCTTAAATTATGAGTGCACTCATTAGTATTTGTTCTTCACGCGGAAGGAAGCTAACTCATGTACATCCATAATTTGAGTAAACTTGTAGCTTATTTTTAACATTGTTTGTATCTCAGCTTGACCAGGTAGATCTTCCATACCTTCAACCTTCAAAATTAGAAGATTCAGAAGTAAGATTATGATCAACTTTCTATTTTGCTCTCATGGAGATATTATTTTTTCCAATTCATTTTTCACACTGACATTACCTATTTGATAGATAATCAATGCCTTAACTTTGATTTTCATCAATTTGTATGCTTTTATCTTTTCCACTGTATCTAGTGTGCACCCACATTAACCAGAGCTTGGTACCTATATAGAACTTGTAATTGACTGAAATTCTAGGCTAGTGATGGCCTTAAAGCCAAGGTTCATCAGCAAACTCAACTGTTTATTCACTATCTGCTGCAATGTCCAAGTGCTTAACTGCTGTCATTTAACTTAGTTGCATGTAGAGGTGGCAAAAAGGGCGGGCTGGGTAACGGGTGGAAACATGTAATATTTGGTCTGGGTCGAGAAGGGTCATGTCAACTGGGATGACTGAAATTACTTCTTGGTCAGTCTTTCATCTTTTTATGGATACTTTAATTGGTCAAATATCATTGCTAAACTCATATTTTTTCAGTAACAGTCGAATTTTTGGGAAAAAGTTGATTTATCTGGTTTTATTTTGCATGTATGACCCACTACAGATGAAACATAACCGAAGCGGCTCAATTTAGGTTAAATGGATTGGAATTGCCACCTCTATATGCTTAAAGCTTTTTCCTCATTTCATTCAAACTCACTCATATTGTGTGGTAGACCATGTGAAGTATATTTATCTGATCCATCATAATATTTTATCACCCATGCTTTATGCAGATAAGTTTAAATAAACATAGAGGGGAACAGCCTTTTGGCAGGCAAACTAGAGTGAGCAGCTATTCTGCCCCTTTATTTCCAGACAAGATTGATGCGTCTGAAAGACCAAAAGAAACACAACCCCCACGAAAATTTTACTCTCATGTACTACCCCCTCCTGTTGTGGATACCCGAAATCCAATTTTAAGACCCTCTCCATCTGTATCCCAGTCCATTCCGTCTCAAAATGATCATCAGAAGCATCTGAGACGTATTAGTGCTGATAACACATCAACATCTGCTGCTTTGGCCCCAAAGGTCCAGTCAACAATTAAAGATGGTAATAGTATCAATTCCTCCACCCAGTTACCCACACCTTCTGCTGGGAGATTTTCATTTTCACAATGGGATAATTTTGGCGGAACCGATAGTAAAGCAGCCAAAAGACAATCTTACTCTGGTCCATTACCACCAAGCAAACAATTTTCTTTTAAGATGACATCTAATAATAGTGGGCCCATTGCCTCTACTGGGCTTCCTCAACCACCTTCCCGGGCCCCGTTTTCTCAGCCAAATTTGTCATCAAATGTATCCCGCAGTGTGTCACCACCCCCTATATCTTCACCTAAAATAAGTGAGCTTCACGAGCTTCCTAGGCCCCCTAGTGCCTTCTCGAAACCTGTTGTTATATCTGGTGGTTTAGTAGGACATTCGGCACCGTTATTTGTCAAGAATCAAGAAATTTCTCCACCTAATAAAAAGGCTATGCTTACATCAACTTGTGCATCTCCTCTTCCGCTCCCCCCTCCAGTACCTAAAAGCCTTTCCATGCCCTCAAGTAAAAACGAGACCTGAAGACGTTTCTTTGTTTCTCGCATCCATTTTGCTTTCAAATATAAAGATATAAAGTGTTTCAGAGGTAGCCTCTCATGCAGCCCTGGTTAAAGGTACTTCAGGAAACCTGTTTGCTATTTATGTTCACTAGATGTGACATTTTCAACCAATTTACTCATCAATGGTCAATTCTGCATGCTTTAAACTTAGACGTATGAAGAGTGTATATGGAATGGTCACAATTTGGTTTTCATTTACAAATCTTTGTGAATGCAGGTAAAAGCTGATTTCCAGAGCGTTGTTCAGGAGCATATTTTTTTAGGTTATTGCTTCTTTTGTTTTTTCTTTCTTGTCGGTAGAGGCCTGTAAATATGATCAATGTATTTGTTGCAAGCGTAAAACCCTTGACTGTTGTGGATTTTGGTCGTGATAATTCGTTTTATTTATTTAGTTTACATGTGGTGGTGACTGTCTAAGTTCTAACAAAACATGACCTTTAGACACATTTCGTGGTATTCTGTCCAAATTATGTTGTTACAAGTTCTTAATATTACTAATGACTCGAGACCAGCTTTTAGCTTGCAAGGTACTAGGTGTTGTGTTTGTCTTAATATTACTAATGACTTGAGACCAGCCTTTGTCTTGTTAGATGCATGTGTTTTATACATAATTTTTTGGTAGATGAAATTTAGATACGTTGGACCAAAATTATTTCAATTTGATTTTCTATTCATCAGTGAGATGACTCCGTTTCTTCTACGTGACAAAATCCAGTCATCTCATAAGGCCAATAGAAAAATCCTCAAAAACTTGACTATAGGTGTTTCATTTAACTAAACGCACCTTACCATTTCAAACCCAATTGTTTCATAAAACCGTACAAGTCTTGGAACAATAGTCCAGCAATGTTATTGACATCTACTGCAACTTTATTCTCTGCTTTCGAACTAATGGCATTTGCATTTTCCAAAAGAGTATGATATAATATAAACATATGATCATTATCTAAAGTTGATTTTTACCTTTGTGGTGACAAATTGTACTTAAAAAACATACTTTTTGTGTAGCTTTGTATTTTTTGGGTCCGCTTTTCTTATTGTTTGTATTACGGATGCCTTTGCTTGTATTTGGTTTTGTTGGTTGATATAAATTGCCTTTTAAAAAAAATAAATGTTTCAAACTTTAAAATATGAAAAATGATGAAAAAGAAGCGACTCTGCGCTGGGGATCGAACCCAGAGTCTGTGGTTTCGTAGACTTGCTATTAAATACTCCTTTATGGTTAAAAACACCTTTATAAGATAAATATATCCAACAGAGGAAAGAAACAGAGAATCAATTATGTTTTTTTCAAAGATGAGTGATTTTCCAGATCATAAAATCAAGCAACTATGATCATTATTTATTCATATTATGTTATTATATACATTTGAAAATACTAGTGAACTTGGATGCGAATAAACAACCAGGTTCTTCAGAAGATTTATGCCCATATGACAATATTTGCATCTTCTAATTTCTATGGATTAGATTTATTCTGTAGATGCACCCTCCACATTTATTTATTATCAACACTAATGATCGCTTCGGGGTCATTTTGATGTGGCTGAATGTGGAGCAGCCCGTCCTTACAGCCTTTGAATCAGATATGATACAATAGTGAGGGGTGGGCTGGATTAAGTTTAGGGACTTGAGAATCAAAACCACCATGAGTAGCTTGGTACATGAACCGCGCAATGATACTCCTGTAGGGACAGCTCTTCTCTTCTTCTTATGCAGATTTCAGCTATTTGAATGACATACCTTGTCTTTTAATCAGATTTCTGAATAATATCGTCCTGGAAGTTTTGGTAGCACTCCTGGACAGTATATGGTATTTGAGGCTTAATTGCCCAGTAGTAAATAGTTTAATGGAATTTGCTCACTTGCGTTAGAGGGTCAGCAATGTTTCTGATTTCAAGAGAACTTGGTGGCAAGAAATCTGTGTGTTTAGTACGTCCATAAAAACCGGCACCCTTAATGACTGTTACCAGATCAAAACCTTCTTCCTGTTACATGTACCAGATATATGGTGGTATACATACATAAAACAAACATGCATACAGAACCGAAACCATGCATCCTACCAGGAACTTGGCATAGCCAGTGTCATTAAATGTACGTATATCACATTTTGGCAGAATTTGATGAAGCTTTCGTTCTTTCTCTACACTAGGAAATAGCTGATTCACAAGTAAACGAATCCGTGAAAAAGCGCAAAAACTTGATGGCTTAGGTGAACGAATCTCATCCTGAGGCTGATCCAGTTGCTAAAGGATGACTGCTGAAGAACCTTCGTAGTATGAAGGAGAAAAGTCAAGTGGATCTATGGTTGATGTATTAAGTGAAGCATGTAACATACTTGGTGATCATCTTTACAAAGCTGCTGGAATTGGAAGAGGCCTTTGAAATGAAAACTGAATTTGCAAGAATAGTATTTGTAGGAGAAGGCTCCGGTTTCGTTGAGAAGGTTTTTATTTTGAGAAGATTTAGAATTTTACGTTTAAGCAAATTGATTCATATTTTTTGATTTGATTCACAAGTAAACATCAATTAATAGTGAATCAAAGCTATAAATCACAAATTTGATTCACAAGTCATTGCTAAAATCGAGTTATGGTAATGATTCCTTAAATTTGTATAGAAGATTCAGTATTTTACTTATATTGCAAAAACGAGAGATTTTTTTAACATTGATTCAATTTTTTTTACACATTTTGAATTATAATCACATTAAAATGAGTTTTACGCTTAAAAAACTTGAATCAAAGTTAAAAATCTATCATTTTTAAAAACCTTCTCAATCTTCTCAAAATAAAAACATTCTCAATCGATCCGGATTCTGTAGGAGAGAATAAGTGGTTAAGATAGTAGTTAAGTAATATTTTTCTACTATGGTTTCTTTTTTCTTTTTGATATGCGTATCAAGTGACTATTTTTGATAGTAGTTAAGTAGTATTTTTCTACTATTATTAAGGATGACTAGAAGGGTACCCGCGTAATGTGGCGGTGAGTATCAAGTGATTATTTTGTGTCGTGTAAATGTTTTTCATTTTAAACATTCCTTTTTATCATGTCTCAAATACTTTATAAAGTAGTAGATATATTTTTTCAAAAGTAGAACGTCTAAATTATTAAGTATGTTTATTTTTTAAATTTTAGCATTAAATTGATGGTCATAGTTTAATGGGTTTTTCTTCTAAACAATTCTATTAAAAGAATGGTTTAAATGAGCTATTACATATGTTTGAAATGAGACTTAAATTTTCAGATTTTACATTAATTTTCTAATTTTCCTTTTATGGTAATGTTTTTTGTCTAAAAATGTTTAAAACTTCTTTTTATATAAAGTCTCAAACGCTTTATAATGTAGTATAGATATTTAGTATTTGATGTGTTGGATTAACGACCAACAACCCGGAAATCTAGAGCGGATAACATGATAAGCCGAAGACGAACAAGCAAGCACAATCGTATATGTTGGCAGAATAGTAAAACCGCACAAGCAAATACCCTTAACCAAGTGTTTATTGATTAAGTAAGAAAAAAATGATGTACAATGACCTCTCCCCTCACCTCTTTATTGTACAAATGAGGGGAGAGAAAACCAACCCTTAATGGAGTTGAAACGGGCTGCAACAAAGGAGAAAAAAATACACAGACTTGACAATCCTGTATGCATTATATATAGCATGAGAACCGACCTAAGCATCTCCTAATTGGGCTAAACTTTCTCTTTACTCCCTATACTATCTCTAATATGCATACTAACATATAACAATTTCCACCTTAGCATCATATTAGTCTTCTACGATACACAACAACTTCAACCATTGTTGGAACCTCGGAACGGGATCGCCTTTTACAAGACACCAGTAACAAAAATTGCTGCTGACATTAGCTTAGATCTTGACTTTGTCAAGAGTCCATTTATCAAAATAGCCTCATTTACAGCCTCCGTAAGTGTCATATACCCCGCTTCAGTTGGCGACAAAGCCATTATGTGCAGCATCATAGCTTCTCAGCTTCCTGCACATCTTTGTATCATCAACTCGTACCTTGTGATTGATCTACCCATGACAGTGATCGATCTTCCTATGGCGTAGTCAAAATCCACAAAAAACATGTACGTCTGTCTGTAATCCACGATCAAACTTATTTAACAAACCCACATCTGCAGATGCTATGTCAAGTCTCGTGCAAACCATCTGATACTCCTGGCTTCCAACCGCATATATACATGACCACTTACCATTCTTTTCCACATCACAGTCCCCTGATAGACTACCCTCCAACGACAGTATGAAGTGTCCCTCCAACGAAGTGTGTACCAACTTCCCGTTGTAAAACCTAGACTGTGACACCCTTAGAGTATTACCACCCTGATTTCTGACGATCTCCATACCAAGTATATTTCTCTTTACTTTATCCAGCAAACCCTTGGTAACCCAGATCTCAGCCATGCATCCGCAAAAAAGTATCATACCATCTATATAGAGAGATAAATGTATGAACATACCTGGTGCATACTCCCAGTAATAGTCATTTTTGTTGTCACTACTTTTCTTGCAACCGTTGCTGAGCATATACACATCTGACCAAACATCCATTTCTTCTTTCAATCCAGTCTTCCACTTGAAAATTACCTCACAAGCAACTGTATCATTGAAATTAATTAACCCATGTGTATAAATCTTCTCCGCTGCAACAACTGCAAAAGCAGCCTCATTACTGTCTTCTCTATACCCGAATAGTTCATGTGCTGAGTGTTTCTCCCTATCATGTGCTAAATGATAATATATCAAATCTTGAGTTTGTACTTTCTGTGAACCAACTCCTTGATCGACATTCCTTAGAAGTTCCACCTCAAATGCATGATCCTCCTGCGGTTCCATCTCAAACTCAACTCCCTGTAATACCTACTGAACCCGTACCTACATCAAAACTAATGAAAGTTTTCTTGTATTCCAAACTCTCATTGAAACCCATATTCATGTAAAGAACTACCTTTGAAGTAACATCATCTAACCTCCAGAAGGAAAAAAGAAAAGCCTTATTACCCACAATAACCGTCATGTATCCTAGAATATGCACTTGAAACCTTAACCGGTTCAAGCATCCTTGCTTAAACTAGCAAGCTAACCGAAAAACCCTAACAAATCTACAGTGTCTTAAATCCTAATGACTGATAATGGTGACACCTAAACACATATATGGTAGACATGGTTATAACCTCAAAAAAAAAACCTTGGACATACCAGATTTAATCAGAAAACAACGCACCTTAGCCAAGAGTGTTACGTTTGTCTCCTTAACCAACCCATTTTGCTGCTGTATCTCTACAACACCTAAATGTTTGGTGACCCCACTCTTCATACATTGTTGTGTAGACATCTGATTACAAGAATCAAGAACATTACCCGTCTTGATCTTCCACCAAGTCTGATATTCTCCTAACTGCTTTCTACCCTTTAAGGTCTTCCTGGTTACTGCCTGACTGTCCAGGGTATATACGCAATTAGCCCTTCTTGTTCCTGATAGTACCACCAGCGAACCCTTTATAACCTTGATCTTTCCTGACTGCATCTTCACGGTAAAACCCTCTTTTTCAAGAGTGCCCAGCGATATCAAGTTTCATCTTAATTCCGGAACATACCTGACGTTGTCCAACACAAAACTTGACCCATCCCTCATCTGTACCTGAACCTTACCTGTCCTTCGTACACGAAATTCCCTGCCATCACCAAGCAGTATATTACCACCGTCATACTCTTCAAAATCAACCAAGCAATCTCTCCTGTATGTTATATGGTTTGAGCCTCCTGAATCCATGATCAATCCAATAGTTCTTCAACACTCATAGCCATCATAACATCAACACTGTCATACCCATCAGCTCCAGAACCGGATACCTGGTCTTCATTACTGACAAAACCTTGAGATTTTTTATGATTATACCTGGGACAATCCCTCCTCAAATGCTCCTCGAACTAACATATATAACACCTGAGTCTGCTGCTTCTTCCTTGTGACTTTGACTACGCACTATCTTTACCCTGCTCTATATCTATTTTGTGGAAAACTAGAAGGGGGGTTGAATAGTTTTACCAATTAAAATTTTAATTAAGTTGTTTTGTTGTTGTAGATCTATTTGTTTATGACGATTAATAAATATAGATCATAAACATAAAGGATATGAGATACGGATATTTATAGTGGTTCGGCTACAAGGTCACATTCCTTGCCCTATGATGTGCTGTCGTTGTATGATATATTTAAGATGATTCAAGTTTTAAATTTATATTTTACCGACTAAACAAAAAACAACACTTTAACGGGCAGTGTACCCGATCGGTAGTAGTTTCGTGGTAAGTTATAACTTCTTCTTCAAGTACAAACGATTAGCTAAAGACTTTTTCATGTATAAAGTCTCTAACTTTTTCTAAATCCCTGCTACAGTCGTCTCCTTGGTGACATAGGACTCGATCACCCAAACACAAGATCAATGCGCTGAAAGTGTTTTTTTCGAATGACGCTATCGTATGCCACTATCGTGGCTGCAGGTAACTCCTCCAATGCTGCAGCTAATCCCTACTGTTCTAGCAATGCCTTCATCCTTACCTGCCATAACCCAAAGTCATTCTTCCCATCGAATTTCTCGATGTCGACTTGGTCCCCGTCATCTTTTCCAAACTCTTTGTTTATTCTGATAACCTTGTGATATGAACCTCACAACACCGAACTAAACAAAGTACCCGTGTATAAAAAAACCCTTGTTTTATCGATATAATCTTAAGATAAACCCTCTTCAAATCGATTAAAATAAGAAAATAAATAACAATTATTTATACACCTTCTTTAGTCTGAATCGTGCATGCATGTAACAATTAATTATACACCTTAATATCTCACATGCATGTTTTAACTAAGGCAATCACGTGGCATGTAAAAGCTAGCATATAGGATTAAACTGTTACATGCATGCAACAAGAAGACACCAAGAAAAATGGAACCTGGTTCTTTCTCTTCGTCAATATCCCGACGAAAGCCTGAAACAACACCAGAGACCTTTGTCGATCTTCAATTATCGAAAACCCAACAAACCTTGAACTTTCTTTACCTAGTGTTGACAACTCGAAAATCCAAGAAATTTGTGTGCAAACGTACCCTTCAAAAAAACAATCGATAACCGAGAATCCAAAAAATATCGATAACCTTTGTGAATTAACCCTCACAAATCGACAACCCTTTTGATCCTTAAAAATTCAAAAATCTTTTGAAGTATCTCCTTATACTTGTCAACTAACCTGATGTTTTACCTTGATGTCAAAAAACCCGAACACCAAGCACCTTGCTATGAGATAACCGATCAACAAAACATCCCTCCTTCAAGGAAACTGATGTGTCCATTTTTAAATATGTGGTGTATATTGTTATATTCAATTTTAAATTTATCATTTGCCGTACTAAACCAAAAATAACACTTTAATGGGCAGTATAACCCGATCGGGTAGTATTTTCTGTAAGTAAGGTGTCCAAACACTTGAAGCCAAGGATAAATCTATCATTTCAATTAATATCTAGGTTAATCTAATCTATGTTAATTATACCTATTCTAAACCTACTGTCAGTCCAATTCTTTCCTAATTCTAAATGGAAAGGGGGGGGTGGTTTAGCCTGAGAGACTGTCTGGTTTGGTGGAGACTACAATCAATTCAAGCACTTTTAACCTCTCACGAGCTAAAAACAAAAGATAAAAGAGCGGTCGAGCCTTATATAAGAAAACTGTATTAACCATTATTAATCCGATTAGAACGTTGGTTTGTTTATTTAGTGTAATGATTTCTTCTCTCGATGTGGCATATCATTCTTAAGACTTAGGAGGACTTCTTCCTAAGACATAGACACATTAATTCTGTCACAATTAAAGCATCCGCATAAAGCATCCTTATTTGTTGATTATAATCTATTTTAAGGATTAAAGAAATGGTGATCTTGTTAAACCCTAGCTCATAGAGACTTTACCCACTTACCGCTTAATGACAATTTATACACTAGTAGTCTACTTGTCCAACTATCCAATAGAATCAGAACGTTACTTGTTGAATTATCTAGGTCACCTGCTAGTCAACACGATCAATAAACCATTGGCAATATCCAATTAACTAGTTAAGCCCGAAGCGTATCCTAGACACAGATTTAGAAGGACAATATTTGTGATCCTATGATTCTAGATGTATAAATTACTATATGGAGAGCTATCCCAGACTCTAGATCTACTTGGTCCGTATCACTAGATCCAGTTGAATGATAGGTCGCATACAAAAGCGCGTAAACAAGTATAAATTGATAAACATAAACAAGCATTCAACGATAAATCAAGAAATCAAGATAAACAAATACCAAACGTTCAAATCTTCATAATAATGGCTAATACCCGAAGGTATTAGCCTTCAAACGTCATAATAAATACAAAAGCATATATTTATCTAAGGTAAACTAACCGAGTTAACGAATGATACCAAAAACTGAACGATTACTAAAGTATATGGAATTACACGATGTATCCTATGGAATTGATAACGTTGCTTGACCTCTTCTGCTCTTTTTCTCCTCTGAAAATCGACTTTTATGGTTTAGGTATCGAGAATATGATTTAGCACACTTAAAACTCGTTTTTGAGCCTTCTATTTATAAGGTCTGAAAGTCAGTTCGATACGGCGTATCCACGTATTGGATACGGCGTATTAAGGATTTATTAGAGTAGGGACCATGCTTGATATCTTCCAGAATATTAAATACGGCGTATTGATTCTCTCTGGATACGGCGTATTGAGCTTTATTCCTCTGTGGTCTTTGGTGAGTGCAGGCACGGATACGCCGTATCTTCCTTGATGGATACGGCGTATTGGTCTTCAGAATAGTAATCTTCAAAATATCTTCATTTAAGCTCCAGAATGCGCGTCTTTTGCTAACTTTCACCAATTACTCCATAATTACTACAATTCTCAAATATAAATGATTAAGTAACAATTCTTTGCAATAACTATACAAAATGGGTTAATAACATGGGATAAATGATGCTATAAAATAGACGTTATTTGATGTCATCAAATATCCCCCCACTTGAATCCTACTTGTCCTCAAGTAGCCTTTAGAAGTTTATAAAAATGTATCCCTAAGGATATTTTCCGTTAAAGCACTTATTTGATCTATTACAAGTACACAACCAAACACCTCACGAAATAGGAAGATGAAAACACTCAAATCACTCAACTAATCTATGTGGTAACATGTAACTAATTCGCTCAATTGCTTGGTCATGACGAGTATTCTATCATAAGCTTGGCAAGGATACACATCTCCACCGCTAAAGCTAAGGAGTAACAAGTTTATAAAGGTAAATATAGGTTTTTGTATGGAAAGGCGTACGGTTGATCATTCTACAATCTTTCACCAGAAGTACCACTCCAACAAGGCAGCTGAAGCACACATACACACCCGGAACGCCGGGATAGACATGTGTGTTCGATCACATCCCCATTCGAATTTAACCAACGGTTAGGATGAAAAATGATATAGGGTAGGAACCTTCTAACTTTCACCAAAAGTCATAAACCAACAAGGTACAAGACATGCATACACACCCGGAACGCCGGGATAGACATGCATGTTCGTATAGATCCTCGTTCGCGTAAAACCCATGGTTAATCAATAGGCGAGAGGGAAGTAAATTGTTGTTAAATAAAAATCAAGAAACAAATAGATTAAGACTAAGATACAAGTTGCTAGACACTTATTCCCGACCGTTATCATGACAAAGATACGACTATTTACAACGTCTTGATCATCGACAAAAAACAACAACCTAAGTTGGCGTTCTCGTAACGGTCAACTTCCTAATCATCCCAAAAACTTACATACTCTACAAGGCAAGTGGCGATATCTTCCACTTTGTAAAATACTCTACATCGTTGATTTTTTGATTTATCAATGAATAATCGATCCTTCGTGTAATTCCTTCGGTAATGCTCTTTGCGAAACGATTATCTTCAAACTTTCCTTTTTTTTGCATTTTTTTCTCATTTTTTCATTTTTTTGCTAACTATACTTCAAATCTTGGTGTAGTTTTACCATCTTCACGATCATAATAATTTATGATAATTCCTTCGGCAATTCTTTCATTCTTCGAACTTACCAATAATTGTGATGGTAGTAAAATCACATGAGTTTTGACTACTAATATACATTCCCATTTGCAATGTGCAAATTCCCAACCGCACCAAAGATAGAAAATGACACAAGACTCGGGAAATACAAACTTTACACTTTAAGCAACTAGCAACTGTAAATTAAACTTAATCTAACAGGGTAGGTTAAGGTGTAAGGGTGTAACGAAACAAATAGTTGGTGTAAATCCTAAAGGATTGGCTCTACGGGTTGTTCTAGTGGATCATCACTTTAAAGATGAGAGTGGAAAAGGGTTTAAATGGGAGGTTAACTAACCGGTGTAGTTAGTTAATAAGCAACATGTAAAGGCGATTTGGGTGTAATCCTAAAATTTACCAATTTAAACAAGTTACTCCAATTAAATCCATAATACTCATTATTGTGGTCTCGAATAGATATACCAAGCCAAGTTCTAAAGTCCACTACATCACCGGCACACTCATATTTTGTGAAATTTGGGTAAACATTTAGAAACGGAAAGGTTAAATCCTTACAATATCTAACAAGGGTTATTGTGTGCGGGTTATGTAACATGTAATTTCACAAAAGTATGCTTGAAAAAAAAATTAAATTTGAGCATAATTTAAGCATTTTAGTATGAAAAATATGACAAGTAAACATTCTAATTCCATCCCCCCACTTGAATTATACAACGTCCTCGTTGTATATATAAAACATTAAATACGGGAATTAAAAAAAATTAGAATGAGAAACTCCCCTGATATTTGCTCGGTAGATTCTCCAAGTTGCGTTTTATGAGCGATAATTCGTGTTGAACAGCCGCTTTGAAGTTTCAAGACTCAAACACTTTAGGATTTCCAGATTTGTAAATTCTCCACCAACATCGTCGATTTCCTTTCACGAGGTCCTGTGTAAATTCTCAGAAAACAAATGCAATTCTATCTCCGTGTATTCATTTGGTTAGACTCGAAATAAATACCTAAAACTGTACAAGAAGTCGATACGCCGTATTCATTCCCCAGGATACGCCGTATTGATACATGTATACGCTGTATTCATTTAATGAATACGTCGTATACACTGTGCTGAAAATAAAGACTGGATAACGTCCAGATAGTCAATACGCCGTATCCATGGGTTTTGGATACGCCGTATAGACAGTCTGGGAAGACAGACTCAATAAATATTGAAAATACATTCCGGGTTGTCTCCCGGCAAGCACTTTTGTTTTTGTGAGAGTCTTTAAGTTAGACTTGCCCCAATTTACTCTCATCCTTATAAAACAATTTGGGGTCGAACGGGATGCCAAATGGCACATACAAATTCTTGATTAGGAAAATGAATGACATCCCTTTGTTAAGATGATTCCAAGTCATGATATTAAAATTTAATCCCTTGATAAAAGTTTCAGTTTTAAAAAATTTATTAGATGTATCATGACTTGTTTCCAAAAGCTTATTTGACCTTTGTGCATAGGCACCATCATTAATATTTATTACATTACCCCTCGAAGATTGTTTGATATCGATTTTATCATCATCATCATCATCATAATATTAAAGGGGAATAGATCATTAAAGTACAAAATATTTTGTTCCTATTCATTATATTCAGACATTGATGTTTCATCATTTAAATTAAATTCATCGATATGTTGAGGGTTTAAGGTCGGTTAAGTTAATAATTCTAATTTAGACGTTTGAGCATCATTGTAAACAATGGCTGGAAATTCGTTCTCAATTCTTAAGAAAATCTGAAATTCATCAAAACATCTGATTTTTTAATATTCATAAATTTTCTTTTTTTTTCTTTTTTTTTGGGATCTGCAGGCTCAGGTGATGGAATTGAAGGCATAACTTTTTCATTATCATTTTCTGAATTCGTTTTCAAATTGTTGACAGAAATCATTTTATAAGAAAATGAGTTTTTGTCACAAATTATTGTGTAATCCTCATCATCGGATTCGTCAAATGATATTCTAAAGTTGATTTCATCGTTAAGAGAACATACCGTGGGTTCATAAGATAGTGTTTTTGATGATACCTCGTTATTAAAGTCTATAGCTGGGAATTCAGTTTCAACGGATCTGCGGTCGTGAATGTCTTCAACAACCCTGATTTTTCCATATGTAGCAGTTTGCCAATTAAACACTTTCCTACGTTTTCGATCTTTTTCTTCCTCGAGCCTGATGTATTCCTCCATAGTAAGGTTTGGATTGTCCATTCTGAAACAATCTTACTAGAAAAACTATTAAATAACAAATACGTCGCGTTCAGTGAACTGAATACGCCGTATCACACAAACAGAATAAATAAACAAGTATAATAATACACTAATCTAAATTACACTAATCCTAAGGGTTAGATCTAATCTAATTGTTTTAATAACCATCATATCAATTAAATTAAGATTTAATTTTCAACTTCCTCGGCAGCGCGCCAAAACACTTGATGTGTCATTGTGTGGTGTATATTTTATTGATTCAAGTTTTAAATTTATATTTTGCCGCTAAACCAAAAAACAACACTTTAACAGGTAGTGTACCCAATCGCTAGTAGTTTCGTGGTAAGTAGGGGTGGTATGTGCTTAATTAACACATTCATTTTACCTTTAAAAACGATGGCTAAAAATAACCAAAACGGACTCAAAATACCAAATGATATGCTTGTTTTGCTAAATTGTGTTGTGCTGGAACGGATATCTCACAAAAAGACGAAAAAACCAAAAGCAAAAAGCGACAAAATTCGGACACGGTGATGGAAATGTGTGTGAAGTCGAAGACCCAATCAAGGTCAAGTCAACTCAGAGAAGAAAAAGCAAGAAAAATATAACTTGAGGGGGACAAAATCGCCAAACCCTAAGTTACTTATTATTAATTAAGGTAACAAGGCCTTGGGCTGATTATGCCAATTTGGGAAACTTATTTATAAAGAAATGAGATGAAAAGAAGGAAGAAAGATGTGGAGGGGCTTTTTTGTACACAAACCAACATCACCCTTAATCATCTTCACCCTCCTCTGGTCAACCCAACTTGTATAAACTTTTTTCCCGCCAATACCAAATCCAGCCAGCACCTGTTTTACTCCCACACTTCTACCTGCACAACACTCCATCAACACTTGACAAAGCCCTTTCCAACTTACCCACATGGCCACAGTGCCAAGTTGGCATTCACAAGGGCATTTTTGATCCAAGGGTTGAGTGAGAAGAGAGAATTCAAGGAATTTAAGGGCCAGGATAATATTGTGGCGTTATATCACAATATGCTAGCACAATGAAGCTTTATACTCAGAAAACAAACACAGTCAAGCACAAAAAAAGAAAAGTCAATGAAAGTCAAACAGAAGACTTCAGCTTGTTTTTACCTTTTTCTTTGTATAAATAGGGCTAGTGAGCCATGTAGTTAAGGGGATGTTAATTTTTTAGTTTTTAATCCTAGCTTAAAATTTTAAGTCATTTACAGCTTTTACTTTTAGCTTTGTAACTCTTTCAAGTTTTAATGCAAGATGAGTTTTTAAGAATAATCTACAATTCAAGTGTTAAGTTTCTTACTTATATTGTTTTGTGTTTCAAAAAGCTATCAGTACAGCTTATTTATAAGCTGTTTTCATTAAGTAAAACTAAAAAGTTAAGTAGTAAGAGAAAATCACAAAAATCACTCTCAATACACCACAGCTTTTTTATTGGATGATAAGTCAGTTCTGGATGGGCTTATGGACTCTTACTAGCTTGTTCTATGCAAGCTAGAACTTGTAGATTTTACTGTTTGACCTGTTTGAGCAAGGGTGTAGTAAGTCTCTCTATTTCTTACTTTTGATTGTCTATTGCAGAATTGCTAGTTTATTTAATACAACTGTTGGTTTTAAGTTTATACTGCTAGACTAATTCATGCTTATTTAAGTGCTTATTATGGATTGAAAATTGCTTATAAGTGTTTTACTTTGTTATTTGATAATCTGTTTTTAATTAGTTTGAAATAAAAATGATTTTTGGAAATGTATAATTTTAAAGCTGTTTTGTACAAGCAGTCACTAACTCCAACGTTAGTACTGCTAGATCATTTTAGGAAACAATACTAACTTAATAAACACTTCCAGTTCATACTCCAAGTTAGTAATTTAGTCTTAACTGTTAGTATGTAGTTTCATTTTAACATATCAGCTTATTATTTATACTTATTTAAGATTGGTTTAGCTTTCTAGAGTAGATTAAGCCTATTTCAGTACTGTCTTCAGTAGAACTTATTTGCCTTCTTAAAATAACTTTAAGAGTTTATCAGTTTTAGTTTTCTAGCTTATTTGTCATTTTGGTTCATTCTAGTTGCTTATTTCTATTACTGAATGCTTATTTTGGGTTGTTAACCTTCTGTTTTAGCTTATTTGTTTATTTCTTGTTAAATTGTGTTTTGTTAAGGAGTAGAAGTTCTTACCTTTTGCTATAATGTACTAAATTAAGCCATAGCAGTACTAACTCTAAGTTTGTACTTGGTAGTTTTTTAATGGTTGTATGTTGTAGGTATGTTATGTTTATCTTGTTTAATTTAGCTTAATTGTTTTTTTTGTATTTGCTTATTTAGAGTTAGTTTAGCATATTTGATTTGTCTTAAGCTCATTTGAGCTTATTTGTGTCTTAGTGTAAAAGTTTTAAGTGTTTTTGCTATTTCTAGCTTTCATGCTTGTTCTAGCTTATGTTCCTTGATTATCTTTGTGTTCATTTGCCTATTAGGTTTAGTACCCAATCATATTCACATCCCGGTCATATTCAAACATCAATCATCAAACGTCTTTTGATTTTCCATCTCTAGCCTCGTTGGGACATAACGACCCGGGAACACTCTATACTGCTTCCGGTTACATTGCTCTCGCGGATTTGTTCCTTGACATATATTTATCTATGTTTACATTTATCTAAGAATTTATATCATAGGGTGTCGAACACTTGAAGCAAAATTAAATCTATCAATTTGATTAATATCTTTGTTATCTAATCTATGTTAATTCTAAACCTATGTCAGTCCTAGTTCCTAATTCTAACGAGAAAAGGGGGTTTTCAGCCTGAGAGACTAGCACGGTTTGGTTGGTGACTATAATCAATTCAAGACACTTTTACCCACGCGAGCTAATTAACAAAAGATAAAAGAGCGGTCGAGCCTTATATAAGAAAACTGTATTAACCATTATTAATCCGATTAGAAAGTTGGTTTGTTTATTAAGTGCAATGATTTCTTTTCTAGGAGGTGTGGCACTATCACTTTCTTTAAGTCTTAGGCGTTTCATCATCCTAGACCCCTTGGGACTCATTATCTATGTCATTAATTAAAGCATCCGCATAAAGCATCCTTGTTTGCTGATTATAATCTATCTTAGGGATTAAAGCAATGGTGATCTTGTTAAACCTTAGCTCATAGAGACTTTACCCACTTACCGCTTAATGGAAATTTATACACTAGTAGTCCACTTGTCCAAATATCCACTAGAATCAGAACGTTACTTGTTGAATTATCTAGGTTACCTGCTAGTCAACACGATTAAAAAACCATTAGCAATATCCAATTAACCAGTTAAGCCCATCCTAGACACATACTTAGAAGGACAATATTTGTGTAACTATGATTCTAGATGTATAAATTACTATATGGAGAGGTATCCTGGACTCTAGATCTACTTGGTCCGCTTTACTAGATCTAGTTGAATGATAGGTCGCATACAAAAGCGCGTAAACAAGAATAAATTGATAAACATAAACAAGCATTCAACGATAAATTAAGAAATCAAGATAAACAAATTCCAAACATTCAGATCTTCATAATAATGGCTAATACCCAAAGGTATTAGCCTTCAAACGTCATAATAAATACAAAAGCAATTATTTAGCCAAGTTAAACTAAGCGAGTTAACGAATGATACCAAAAACTGAACGATTACTAAAGTATATGGAATTACACGATGTCTCCTATCGTTTGATACGTTGCTCGACCTCTTTACTCTTTTCTCCTCTGAAAAATCTACTTTTGTGTTCTAGTTTAGGTTCGAGAATATGATTTAGCACCACTTAAAACTCGTTTTTGGACGTTTTCTGTTTATAAAGGTCTGGACTTAAGTTGGGTCGATACGGCGTATTCTAAGTAGTTGGATACGGCGTATTGGGGATTTCTTGGAGTAGGGACCACGCTTGATATCTTCCAGAATATTATATTGATTCCATATTTTGAATACGACGTAGTGAATCTCTCTGGATATGAGCGTATTAGCTTTCTTCTTCTGTGGTCTTTGGTGGTTCTGCAGGGCAGATACGCCGTATCTTCCTTGATGGATACTGCGTATTGGTCTTCAAAATGGGTAATTTCAAAATATATTAATTTAAGCTCTAGAATGCGCGCCTTTTGTTAAACTTTCACCAATTACTCCATAATTTACATGCATTCTACAAATATAAAATGATTAAGTGAACATTTCTTTGCAATAATTATACCAAAATGGGTTAATAACATAGGATAAAATGATGCTATATAATAGACCGTTATTATGATGTAATCAAATATCCCCTCCACTTGAATCTACTTGTACGTCATGACGTTATTCTATCATAAGCTTGCAATGATATACATTCTCCACCCACATAAAGCTTATGGAGTAAACAAGTTTATAAAGGTTTAAATATGGGTTTTATGGATGGAAAGGCGTAGATTGATCATCCTACAATCTTTCAACAGAACGATACCACTCTAAACAAGGCAGTTGAAAGCACACATACATGGCCTACGTAACGACGGAAAAAAAAAAAAAAACTAGTCATGTCGTGTGTTCGATCACATCCTCATTCGAAATTAACCAACGGTTAGGATGAAGAATGATATAGGGTAGGAACCTTCTAACTTTCACCAAAAGTCGTATACCAACAAGGCAGCTAAGACATGCATACATGGTCGTAACGACAGAATAGACATGCACGCTAGAACAAGTCCTCATTCGCGTAAAACCAGCGGCTATCTATCTGGTGAGAGGGAAGTAAATTGTTGTTAAATAAAAATCAAGAAACAAATAGATTAAGACTAAAGTACAAGTTGCTAGACACTTATTCCTGACCGTTACCATGAAAAAGACACAACTATTTACAACGTCTTGATCATCGATCAAAAACCACAACCTAAGTTGGCGTTCCCGTAACGGTCAACTTCCCAATCATCCCAAACCTTCACATACTCTACAAGGCATGTGGCGATATCTTCCACTTTGTACAATACTCTACATCGTTGATTTTTTAGATGTATCAACGAATAATCGATCCTTTGTGTAATTCCTTCGGTAATGCTCTTTGCGAAATGATTATCTTCAACTTTTTTTCTCTCTCTTTTTGTATTTTTCTCATTTTTTGGATTTTTTTTTACCAACTAAACTTCAAATCTCGGTGTAGTTTCACCATCTTTACGATTATAATAATTCAGGATAATTTCTTCGATAGTTCTTCGTTCTTTGGACTCACCATTAATTGTGATGGTAGTAAAATCACATGAGTTTTGACTACTAATATACATTACAATTTGCAATGTGCAAATTTCCAACCGCACCAAAGATAGAAAATGACACAAGACTCGGGATATACAAACTTTTACACTTTAAGCAACTAGCAACTGTAAATTAAACTTAATTTAACAGGGTAGGTTAAGGTGTAAGGGTGTAACGAAACAAATAGTTGGTGTAATATTCCTAAAGGATTGGCTCTACGGGTTGTTCTAGTGGATCATCACTCTAAAGATGAGAGTGCAAAAGGGTTTAAACGGGAGGTTAACTCACCGGTTTAGTTAGTTAATAAGCAACATGTAAAGGCGATTTAGGTGTAATCCTAAAATTTACCAATTTAAACAAGTTTACTCACTAATTCCATAGTACTCATTTCACTTGGGTCTGACGAGTGATATCCAGAAAGTTCTAAAGTCTACAACATCACCGCACATCTTAATTTTATGGAAAATTTGGGTAAGCATTTGGAATGGTTTAGGCTAAATCCTCACAAATCTAACAAGGGTTGTTGTGTGTGGTTATGTTAACAAGTAATTCATAAAAGTATGCTTGAAAAAATTAAATTTGAGCTTAATTTTAAGCATTTTAGTGTGGAAAAAATTAGGGACAAGTAAAACATTCTAATGTTATCCCCCCACTTGACATTATTACAACGTCCTAGTTGTATATATAAAACATTAAATACGGGAATTTAAAGAATTAGAATGAGAAAATCCCCTGATATTTGCTCGGTGAAGTGATTCTCCATAGTAGATTTAATTGGAGAAAGATTGTGTGTTGAACAACCGTCTTGAAGTTTCAAAACTCCAACCCTTCAAGATCTCTTATGTAAAAGTTATCCACACAATATTTGTCGATATTTTTCACAAGGTCCTGTGTAAATTCTAAGGAAACAAATGCAATTCCATCTTCGTGTATTCGTTTGGTTAGACTCGAAATAAATACCTAAAACTGTACAAGAAGTCGGTACGCCGTATCCATTCTCCAGGATACGCCATATTGATACATGTATACGTTGTATTTTTTTAATGAATATTTCGTATAGATTGTGCTAAAATTAAAGACTGGATAACGTCCAAAAGGTGAATAAGGCGTATCCATGGGGTTTGGATACGCCGTATAGACAATCTGGGAAGACAGATATAGGTTTTATCCTAATATGCCGTATCCAACCTTGGAGACCAACTTTCCTAAAGTAAAGCAAAGAAAACGTACCTTGGCCTCCGCAACATTTTTGAACAAACACCATCCTTATAATACCGTTTAGGGTCAAACAGAATGCCAAATGGTGCACATAAATTCTTAATGAGAAAGAACAGCATTCCGTTTGCGTAATGTATCCAAATCACGATTCTTAAATTTAGGTTTATGACAAAATTTCTCGGTCTGAAATTTTTAGTGTTTTTATCGTGACTTGTTTCAAAAACCGTAGTTGACCCATGTGTATGTTCGTTATCCTAAAAAGACAGTATTATATCGATTTTATTGTCATCATTGTCTTTTTCAGATTTTAAATTATCAGGACGAATAATGTTGAAGGGGAATAGATCATTAAAGTATAAAACGTTTTGTTCCTCTTCATCACATTCAGACAACGATGTTTCATCTTTCAAATCAAATTCATCGATTTGTTGAGGCTTTAAAGTGAGTTTAGTTAAGAAATCTAATTTAGACGTTAGAGCATCATTGTAAACAATGGCTGGAAATTCATTCTCAAAATCATTAAAGTAGTCTAAATCATTAAAATAACTGACCGTTGGCTCGGGTGACAGAAATGAAGGTATGACTTTTTCATTATCATTGTCCGAATCCACTTTCAAATCGTTGACAGAAATCATTTTATACAAAAACGAGTTTTTGTCACAAATTATTGTGTAATCCTCATCATCGGATTCATCAAATGATATTCTAAAGTCGATTTCATCGTTGACAGGAATACTTACTTGAGATTTGCATTGAAGTGTATCCTGAGGTGCAAAGTCATTGTTAACGACTATAGCTGGGAATTCGGCTTCCACAGAGCTAAGGTCGTAAAAATTGTCATCAACCCTGATCTTCCCATATGTAGCAGTTTGCCAATTAAACACTTTTCCACGTTTACGAGCTTTTTCTTCCTCGAGCCTGATGTACTATTCCATAGTAAGGTTTGGATTGTCCATCCTGAAACAATCTTACTAGAAAAACTATTAAATAACAAATACGTCGCGTTCAGTGAACTGAATACGCCGTATCATACCAACAAAATAAATAAACAAGCAGAATAATACACTAATCTAAATTACACTAATTCTAAGGGTTAGATCTAATCTAATGTTAAAAACCAAAATATCAAATAAAAATCAAGATTAATTTTTACTCTCTGGCAACGACGCCAAAAACTTGATGTGCTGTCGTTGTATGGTATATTTAAGATTATTAAAGTTTTAAATTTATATTTTGCCGACTAAACCAAAAACAACACTTTAACGGGCAGTGTACCCGATCGATAGTAGTTTCGTGGTAAGTAGGGTGTCGAACACTTGAAGCGAGGTTAAATCTATCAATTTAATTAATATCTTGGTTATCTAATATATGTTAATTCTACTTTATTCTAAACCTATGTCAGTCTAAATTCTAATTCTAACAGGAAAAGAGGGGTTTTCAGCCTGAGAGACTGGCACGGTTTGGTTGGTGACTACAATCAATTCAAGGTACTTTAACCCACGCAAAAAAAACCTAAACAAAATAATTAACTGCAGTGAAAACCCGATCGAAAGTTTAGTTTCGTGGATAAGTAAGTGTCGAACACTTGAAGCGGGAGAGGTTAAATCTAATCAATTAATTTAAAAAAATAAAAAAAAAAAATTATATTGGTTATCTAAACAATGTTAATCTAATTCTACTTTATTCTAAAAAAAGACCTATGCAAACCTATGTCACAGCTCTAAAATTCTAAATTTCTAAAAAACGAGAAAAAGGGTTTTTTTTATTTATATTTTTAATTTTTAATTTATGCTTGAGAGACTCGCACTCTACCGAGTTTGGTTTGGTAACTACAATCAATTCAAGGCTCTTTAACCCACGCAACTAATTAACAAAAGATAAAGAGTAGCGTCGAACCTTATAAGAAAACTGTATTAACCATTATTAATCCGATTAGAACGTTGGTTTGTTTAATTTATGCAATGATTCTCTCTCGAGGTGGCATATAACATTCTTAGAACTAATGCGTTACACATCCAAGACCTAAACACATTAATTCTGTCACAATTAAAGCATCCACATAAGCATCCTTATTTGCTGATTAATAATCTATTATCTTCTATCTAGGGATTAAAAACAATGGGATCTGTAAACCATAGCTTAGTAGAACTTTAACCACTACCGCTTATAATGCAATTTATACACTAGTAGTTCACTTGTCCAACTATCCAATGGAATCAGAACTTACTTGTTGAATTATCTAGGTCACCTGCTAGATCAACACGATCAATAAACCATTGGCAAAATATCCAATTAACTAGTTAAGCCCGAAGCGTATCCTAGACAAACCAAAACAGACTTAGTAGGACAAATACTGTGTAACTATCTATTATTCTAGTACATTATAAATAAAACTAAATATGAGAGCTATCACACGGACTCTAATCTGCTTGGTCCGCTCACTAATCCAGTTGTATGATAATGGTCGCATACAAAAGCGCGTAAACAAGTAAACATTGATAAACATAAACCAAGCATTTACATAAATTAAAAATCGAAGATAAAGCAAATAACAAAACATTCCAAATCATTCATGATAATGACTAATACCCAATATAAGGTATTACCTTCAAACGTCATAATAAATACAAGAGTAATTATTAGACACAAGGTAAACTAACCGATTTAAATGAATGCCAATACCAAAAACTGAAAACATTACTAAAGTAAATATGGAATTACACGTTTCTCCTATGAATTGATACGTTGCTCAGAAAACACCTTATTCCCTGCGTTGCTAGACCTTTTCTGCTCTTTTTCTCCTCTGAAAATTAACTTTTGTGGTTTAGGTATCGAGAATATGATTTAGCACACTTAAAACTCGTTTTTGAGTTTTCTATTTATAAGGTCTGGAAGTCGGTTGAATACGGCGTATCCAAGTATTGGATACAGCGTATTGGGGGTTTCTTTGAGTAAGGACCACGCTTGATATCTTCCAGAATATTATATTGATTCCATATCTTGAATACGGCGTATTGAGTCCTCTGGATATGGCGTATTGGTCTTTATTCTTCTGTGGTCTTTGGTGAGTGCAAGCACGGATACGCCGTATCTTCCTTGATGGATACGGCGTATTGGTCTTCAGAATAACAATCTTCAAAATATCTTTATTTAAGCTCCAGAATGCGCGCCTTTTGCTAACTTTCACTAATTACTCCATAATTACTGCAATTCTCAAATATATGTTAATAACATGGGATAAATGATGCTATAAAATAGACGTTATTTGATGTCATCACCCTACTCTACTCCCCGAGTCACCTACTCGAGAGTTTGAATCCACTAGTCACCAATACTCCTTCAACCGGCTGAGAAGCCTCATAACGTCGCTTACACCATTTAACGGTATAAAGCTAAATATCAGATTCTTCACAAGGTAGAAACAAACCATCACTCACTTACCCCTTATACGGTACTAAGCTAAATACCGTGTTCCAACAAGGAGGAACAAAACCACATAATGCTTACCCTCTAATAGGTGCTAAGCAACATTAAGTTTCAACAAGGATAGATCCAACCATACGAATCCTATCGAATGTACTACATTTTCCCAAATACTCTAAACACAATATAACACACGACTCTATAATCTATGATGATTGATGATGCTTGGAGATCAGTAGATAGATCTTTAAAAGATGAGAGATGAGTGCTACAAGTTTTCCTTGTTGCTTGATCTCATATCCCAAAGTCGACAAAACTTCTCCTATTAAGAAATTGACCAAAACACTAAAATGAAATAGATCATGGTCAAAGATCAGATGTTAGCTGAATATGAGAGTGGAAAACTATTCTAATTGATGCCTAAAACAATATAAATGGCTTGGTATTTATAGGCTAAAAAGATACTGTAGCCCGGTTCCGCCGGTTCCATTGCTTCGATGGAACCCGCCAGTGCAAAGTAATAGAACCGGCCAATACTGTAGCCCGGTTCTAGGCGGTTCCATCACCTCAATGGAACCGGCCAGTGCAACTGGCTATCTGAAAGAAAATCTGAATTTAGATTTCAAAAAATCTTGTCTAAATATGTTTTGAGGTCATGCATGATGTATAAAATATTCTTCTTTTATAAAGAAAAATAACTTTTAGTGTATACTTTGCAAATATATGTCTAGGTCTTATTTTGTACATTTTTATTCTAAAAAGTATTCAAATGTTTTATAAGATTTAACAAAGTGAATATAGAAAATATGATGTGTAAGGTAAATGAGATGATAGTTAAGTTAGAAAACTATTGGTTTAAAACTAGTAAACTTTATTTTCTACTTCCGATGATTTTATGTTTTGTTATCGATAAAACATGAATAGATCGTAAAATATAAATAAATGTTTTTACGGTTTATTTGTTTTAACAATCTCCCCCTTTTTGTTGATGACCAAACTCAATTTTATCAGAAGTAAATTACAAAGTTTATAAGTTTTAAATTGGAGTTTTTACTTCATTCTCCCCCTCTTTGTCGAAACAACCAATGAAAGATTATGCAATGAAATATAGTAATGTTGAGTGGTTCGACTGAAATGGAACCAAAGATGATTCGGAGAGAAGCAAATGTAAGAATGGTATGAGAGAAGATTCGACTAAGGTTGATTCAAAGAGAATCAAATCCAATGCTCCTCCTTGACGAATGCTCCCCTTAGATGGGATCGTCAAGGTTTCCTAGTGAGGTGAGAAGGCTACAAGGAAATGTGTTAGTAATATAGCAAGTATGATTTAAATGTAAGAATGTAATATGAGAGATGTTCCGATAAATATCGGAACTAAAGTTGATTCATAGAGAATCAATTTCAAGGCTCCCCCTTGACGAGTGCTCCCTTTTGACGAGTGTCCCCCTTAAATAGGATTGTCAAGAGTTTTAAATGAATTGAGAAAACTACAAGAATAGATGTTAGTGAAAAAATGCTATACTTATATGGGATCAACCTATGATATAATGCAAGAGAGAGTTGCTCAAATGAGAAACTAAACAAGCAATAATAAATGAACTGCAATTTTAGAGCTGCCGGTTCCATCGGTTCTATTGTAGAATAGAACCGGCTTCCCAAATAGATGGAACCGACTGACCTGCAGAAAGTCAGTTTGGTCCAATTTTGGCGGGAAGAAATTTCATTCAAAAATCACAACACATGAACTGAAATAAATAGAGTCCTAGTCAAATTAATAAAGAACAACAAGAAATCATATCATTCAAGAACATTGATGATCATAAAGTAAAATACATTAATCGACATCAATAAAACTAAAATCATGATTATAGTTCTAACTACATTAAGCTTTAAAAGCTAAAGGTCCTACGAGCTTGCAATCACCATCCTATGTGATGCGGTCGTCGTAAGACTTCTACACGAAGTTTTACAACTCCCTAGGCAGAGTACTTAACCGTTGTAGTAGTAGTATAGGCAAGACTCGGGGGTTGTTATCGTTTTCTAGGGGAATAGGTTGGGAAGGCTTGATCACGGTCTATTAGAATTCTAAGGGTTGAGGTAAGATTCTTTTTGTGTTTTTATATTTTATGAAAGCAGGTAAAACTATATATTGGAGAGGTGGTTGGTTTTAGCTATTAAACTAAATATTAACTAAGATAATGGTGATAACAATATAACAAAAGACTATGTTTATTTAATCATGTATTACTCCCTAGACTACTTCTTCTAGTGTTGTTGCTTTGTCACACTTGTGATGATCTATGTAATTATTTTCTAAGTCATGAACGAATTACACGAACCCATCGTCTATTTAATATTCCGTTAAGGCAACGCACAAGTAAGGTAGTATGAAATCTATTACAAGGCCCCTAAGAGGATATTAAATACAATTGAAATATATTAAGAGTGGATCAACCATATAAGGGGTAAGGGAGTATGAAGACTGTTACCTGATGGTATCCTTTCTACACAATCATGTTTTCCTAGACATATCAACAGCGATACAGACAAAAGCTGGTTTTCTAAGACCTAACATGCATATTCATCACAAGAAGCAACACTACTAAGATCTATATCCTAGGTTTCATATAATCATAAATAAAGACAATAGAAGGTTTAGCCAAGCATGTTATAAGTAAAGCAAGAACAATAATGAATCAAACAACACATAGACATATTGAATGATTAAGATAATCTTACTTGATTAAAACATGAATTGAAGGAAGTACAATGGGGTTTTGAGGCCCTAAAATCGTCCCTAACAACTGCTAAACGAACTAGGGTTCGTCCCTTTCTTTTACTCTAAAGTTACATACTTAAAACCTTAAAATCGAATTTGTATTTATAGGAAAATCTGCGTTTTAATCGTGACGCCGCCGTAACAAGAATATTCTAGATAATGGGCTGGGTCGAACAATCTGATGCCGTCTTGAGATCTTGTGACGCCGTCTTGGAAGTCGTTGTGACGGCGTCACATGTAATCTGTGACGCCGTCTCCAGCTTCTGAGGAGAAATTTTTAAGCAATGTTGGTGTAGGTCCGTAGTATGGTCCGTTTCTTCTCCAAATGAGCCCAAGTCACGTGTATTTCCTCCAAATACCTTCCAAATGCAAAATACCAAAAAAGGAACGATTAAGTACCTATTTTGGGCATAAACACATGATTTAGGGGGTTAAACGGCCCCAGAAAAGTGTATAAAATGACACCTCATCAAATACCCCTACACTTGGGATTTGCTTGTCCCCAAGCAAATGGACTTTTCTATCTAGAAAATAACAATATGAGAGGTCATTTTACATACTCTTTAAAAGTATTTTATAAAACAACCTTCTAGACCTCTTAATTAACAGCACGAAAAGTATATACTAACACCTCACATAAGTGTTTGGGATTCTCTCTTTCACTCGGGTATATAATAAATTATAACAAAGGGGGGAAACGGAAAATCAACACTCACTACATGTCATAGCATATAAATTACCATAGGCTTGGTAAAGGATCAAACCTCCACCACTAGGCGTAAGCATTATTCATTACTATCTAAGAGGTCTTTTTAAAGGGTTGTGGGGGTGTAGATGTAAGATAACATATAATGGAAATGGAAACGGATGGGATACATTTGGGTGGCTTTGGGTGAATGTGGAGTGGAAGGGTTAGCTAATTATTTACACGAATACACGCTGGTTTGGTTGCTAAGCCAAGACTCGGACGAAGATATACAAACTCTACACAACTCTACATCAATCGCTTTCTTTTTCTTTTCTATTTTTTTCATAACATAATACATCACAACATGGGGTTTATAACACGTACCCTTACACTTGAGCTTTTACATGCTTGATATTTACAATCTAACTAATGACCCGATTTGAGGTGGATCAAAATAACATGGAGATCATCTAACAAATATATGGGGGTATTGACTTAACTTTTCTTCCCCATTCTTTCGTGAAATAAATACTACCATGAATCCTAATCGTCCCAAAACAGTCTTTACAAGGATAAGGACTTAGCAACCGTGTACTCAAATAATTAACTTGGGTTAAAACAATAATGTACTAAAAGCGATTACATACAAGGTAGGCTAAGGCGATTTGGGTGTAACGATTGGTTTAAGGGTGACAATGCTCTTCATTAATAGTCTGGCTTAACCAGAAAATTATTGTGATAAATCCTAATAACTTACTATGCGGTCTCGGGATTTGCTTGTCACAAACATGTTCTAGAATTTAATATACTACCGGTACACTCATATAATTTAATATCGATCTTAATGCTCTAGAAAAGGCAACAAAAACCACATGTACACATCCGTTACGACGGAATAAACACATATGACTGCTCACTCCTTAACTCGAGAAAGCTAAAGGTATAAACTATCTTGGGCATCAATAATAGATACCCGAATTCCTAAAGATTTAAAGGCGAACCTCACATTTTTAGGGTGGAATTATGAGGGTTATTGTGCTAGTCATATAAATTCCTATCCATGAGACGCTATTAATACTCGGTTTTCATCGGTATGTGTCATAAAAAAATTTAAATTTGGGTAAAAATTACCTCTTATGCTATGTTTTGATATATTACCCATCATTTCAAGGACAAAGCAAATTGCAAATGAAAGAATAATTTCTAAGGCTTATTCCCCCCTTACACTTAAGTTGAAAATTGTCCCTAATGTTCTATAAAAGAACCTGTAAGAACGAATAAAGGGATAAGAAAACAAGTAAAAGAAACTAGTACTTCCCTGGTTTGCTCAATAATGGAGAAGAAACATGCGATAACTGGTTAAATCGTCCTCCAAGAATCATCCAATGAAACTTCCTAAGAACTTCCAAGCTTCTTCTCATCAAATATAACCTGTAATCAAAGACAAAGACAACTATACCAAGCATAAAATGTGCGATATAATAATATACAATTATGAATTTAGGGTTTGACTCGATAAAGCAGTAAAGATAGGATGAGAGAATTGTCGAATTTGTTGGTTTTGCAGGTTTATAACAGAAGTGTACATATTTTAAATGTTATGCGAGTTTTATTTTCAATAATAATTAAAGACTTTAAGTTTTTTGGACCTGGGCGTTTGACGCCGTCAGGAAAACCTGACGTCGTCACAGGTGTCGTGGTGATGGTGTCGTATGTAAATCGTGACGCCGTCTCCACGTTATGTGAAAACGAAATTTTTGTTTTTGATAAAAAATTTCCTGCACTTGATTCCATAAGTTAGTTCCTCTACAAATAGCTGCATAAAACCTGAGATTTGACAATTTACTCATATGACTCAAAACTGACGCGAATTAATCTAAACAATTTATTTAACATGTTTGAACTTGATTCTAAAAACCGGATAAATTCCCCTACATTATTGTTGCAAAATACATTTGATTGCAAATAAGACAAAGTTAAAAACAAACAAAGCATGGTTACAAGATGAAGTTCAAACATGATAGAATAAAGTGAAAAGAATAAAACACAAGACACTCCTAATGTGCAGGAAAAGTAAATATTGGGTTGGCTCCCAAAAAGTGTTTTTCTTTATTTACGATTCTTGTAGCTAGACTCGAAGTCACACATTCTTACGTGACTTCTCCTTCATCATTCATTTCTTCATTGGTCGCAATAAGAGTGGGATGATTGCCTTTAAAACTTTTGCTCCTCCATTGGTTGAACTTCATCTCCCTTTCCATGTAAAGCTTTATCTTTTCTTTCCATTTCAGGACTAGCTTATTCACAGTCATAGTGGGGGCTATGGGCTCTATGTCGTTTTTGACTCCTTTGTCGATCTTGAAGGAGGGATCGAGTATCCTATGGAAACTTACCTTACTCTTTCCTGATCTTAGAGTTATGGTGCCCTTATCAAACTTAATTGTGGCCTTGGCCATTGTCAGGAATGGTGTTCCTAAGATGAAAGACCTCTTTTTGTTTTCCTTGATATCCAAAATCACAAAGTCTACGGGGTATATATGTTCAGCGACCTCTACCAACACGTCCTCAGCAATTCCTAAGGGGTAAATGTACGAGTGGCTAGCTAGTAAGAGTCTAATGTCTGTCTCAGCAGGCCTTTCGTTGGTAAGTTTCATGTAAGTGGAGTAGGGCATAACGTTCACATCGGACCCTTGATCGACGAGGGCATTCACGTGCTTAAGGCCCCCTATGCTGCAAGGTATTTCAAAATTCCCTCCGATGTCCTCCTTCTTTGTTATATTTTTCTTAAGGATCGCTTCATAAACATGCCCTCGAGGTGACACATTATATGTCTTTCCTTTCACCTTCCTAACTCGGGCCCTGGACAGAGAGTCATTGAACCTATTATTATTGACTAGTCCCTCGATTAGTTTTTTATTAATCCTATGCTTCAGATAATATTTTACAGGCCGATAACTGAGTACTTCTTCCACTTCTTTCCTTTCAGCCTTTTTTATCGGTTTATTTTTAGTTTCATTACTCTTTTCGGCTTCCATCACTAGTATTTCTGTTTCTGTTATGGTAGGCTTTTCAGTGTTGTCGAGTGTCTCATTCGTCTTGTCATTCCTTTCTTCCTCTCCTTTTGCTGAGAGATAAAGTTTACATTCTTGGTGACGGGGAATTTGGCTTCTTCCCTTATCAATACTTTTTCAAGGGCTCTGCTGGTCGTGAGTTCCTTGAGAAGTCTGAACATTTCAGTCATTCGGCCGTTGATCTCCTCGCGTTGCTTAAAAATAGCGTTCTCAAATATTTCCATTCTTTCGGAGTGTGCTGCCATGTAGTCCCTTATTCAAGCCTCAAAAGTAGTTCCTAATGCTTTGGGTTGAGGGCTCGGACCTGTACGTTCACGAAAAGTAAAGGGATTTAGCTTTGATGGCTTGTTATGGCTTTGCGGGCGAGGTTTGGAATGGACTACATTAGCATAAGCATGAGGGATGTGTGTTGATCTCATAGGGGTTGGTCGCGATCCCTTTAGTAAGAAGTTAATCTGGTTTTCGAGCTCAAGAAGTCTTGGTTCAGGCTTTTTGAGATGTCTTGAGGCGTAGAAATAGCCTTGATCGGTTTAATGAATTCTTTCATGTCATTCCAACCCTCATGGTCGTAGAGAGCGAGGTTCTCAATGATTTCCCAAGATTCGTTGGCATTTTTATTGCGGAGTTTGCCGCCGGCGGCGTGGTCAATCTCGCACTTAAGATAAAAGGAGACATGATCATAAATTTTTTTGATTTGAAGCTAACGATCGATGCCATGATGAGGGACTTTTTGGAGTAAGTCCTTAAAACGAGTCCATGCTTCGGATAGAGATTCTCCATGATGTTGTTGGAACATCAGGATATCATTGCAGAGTTTTGCGGTCCTTCTCGGTGGAAAGAATTGAGCAAGGAATCGGGTAGTATGATCCTCCCATGTGGTGATGTATTCTTCTCGAAGACGTTCAAGCCAATTGCTAGCTTGATTGCGAAGGGAAAATTGAAATAAACGCAGGCGCGTTCTTATTTTCATCGTCAAGGTCAAGTGAGTCCACAAGTTTAAGGAAATCCTTAAGGTGTTGGTTTGGATCCTCAGACCAAAGTCTGTGGAATGAGCATCCGTTTTGCACCTACCGGATGGTGTCGGATCGAAGAGGTACCATGTTGTTCCCTACGGGGAGCTCGATGGTATTCCTGTAGCCCTCGTGGATAGGTTTGGAGTAGTCTCCTAGAGTGCGGCTAGGATTCTCGTCTCCCATGGTGGTTGACGAGAATGGGTTACGAAACAAATAACACGAAGAAAAGATAGACTACAAGAAAGCTAATATGCGGAAATTAAATCTTACTTGAAAGGATTCAAGCAAGTAAAACTAAGTTAAACTATGATCAATACCTAACTATTCCCCACGCAGCGGCACTAAAAACTTGATGCGGTCATCGTAAGACTTCTACATGAAGTTTTACAACTCCCTAGACAGAGTACCTAACCGTTGTAGTAGTATATGCAATACTCGGGGGTTGTTATTGTTCTATAGGGGAATAGGTTGGGAAGGCTTGATCACGATCTAACAGAATTCTAAGGGTTGAGGGAAGATTCTTTTTGTGTTTTTATATTTTATGAAAGCAGGTAAAATCATATATTGGACAGGTGATTGGTTTTGGCTATTAAACTAAATATTAACTAAGCTAATAATAAAAGATTGTGTTTATTTAATCATGTATTACTCCCTATACTACCTTTCCTAGTGTTGTTGCTTTGTCACACTTGTGATGATGTATGTAATTATTTCCTAAGTCATGAACGAATTACACGAACCCGCCGTCTATTTAATATTCTGTTAAGGCAACGCACAAGTAAGTTTGTACGAAGACTATTACAAGGCCCCTAAGAGTATATTAAATGCAATTGAAATATATTAAGAGTGAATCAACCATATAAGGGGCAAGGTAGTATGAAGAATGTTACCCGATGGTATCCTTTCAACACAATTATGTTTTCCTATACATATTAACAACGATACAGACAAAAGCTAGTTTTCTAAGACCTAACATGCATATTCATCACAAGAAGCAACACCACTAAGATCTACATACTAGGTTTCATACAATCATAAATAAACATAATAGAAGGTTTAGCCAAGCATGTTATAAGTAAAGCAAGAACAATAATGAATCAAACAACACATAGACATATTGAATGATTAAGATAATCTTACTTGATTAAAACATGAATTGAAAGAAGTACAATAGGGTTTTGAGGCCTTAAAATCATCCCTAATAGCTGCTAAACGAACTAGGGTTCGTCCCTTTCTTTTACTCTAAAGTTACACACTTAAAACCCTAAAACCAGATTTGTATTTATAGGAAAATCGTTGCGACGGCGTCGCGTTTTAATTGTGACGCCGTCGTGACAAGAATATTCTAGATAATGGGCTGGTTCGTACAATCTGATGTCGTCTTGAGATCTTGTGACGCCGTCTTGGAAGTCGTTGTGACGACGTCACGTGTAATCTGTGACGCCGTCTCCAGCTTGTGAGGAGAAAATTTTGAGCAATGTTGGTGTAGGTCCGTAGTCTTGTCTGTTTCTTCTCTAAATGAGCCCAAGTCACGTGTATTTCCTCCAAATGCCTTCCAAATGCAAAATACCAAAAAAGGAACGATTAAGTACGTATTTTGGGCATAAACACACGATTTAGGGGGTTAAACGGCCCTGAAAAAGTGTATAAAATGACACCTCATCACTATGGTTGTTGGTTTGAGAGATGGTTAAGGCGTTCGAGGATATGGTTTAACATAAACCTCATTTCATTTTGGAAATTGTTGACAATAGTTTTGGTGCGTTGACAATGGGGATAAGTGTGTTCTTGTGGTGGTGGAATAGAGGGTCCTTCAATCCATAGGGATTGATCAAGAGGAACAAAGGTGCTTGATGGTGGAAGAGATGTTCTAAATGGTGGTATTGTTAACATTTGAGGAGGAAATGTGGTGTTTGGAGGAATGAGGCCATCTCGCACTTGTTGTGCATTTTAGATGGCTTCTTCAATGTGACGGTCGAAATCTTGGTATTGATTAAGTTGATGCAACACTTGTTCTCTACGTGGGAATGGTTCGGGTTGAGCACTCATCCTAGCACTTGAAAGGTTGATAGGACGGAAGGATGTTTCAAAATCCATGGGTGTTGGTAAAGGGAGTGGTTGGAATAGACCTTGAGAGTGTGATTGTGGTTGCGGATTTAAGCTTTTTGGTGGTAGATCATCCAAGGAATCTAAGTATGGATGAGGTTCTATCGGTGAGTTAGGAGAAGTGGAAAATACAAGAGCTCTAGGAGATAGTGGTGACACAATATTCCCTTGAGTTGGGTTTGTTTGGCCAAGAGTTAATGGTAGAATTGAGAGAGCAAGAGTGGTGTCTAGTATGGTGATTATGGGATGGTTTTGAATGGGTAAGGATTCTCTTGACGAAAGATCAACGAGGTCGGTTCTAGGTATTTTTCTTAGAGGATTTTGGGTGGAAAAGTTAGCACTTGAAGCCATAAAGATGATGATCAAGGAAGGAGATTTGATTTGGATTTAAGAGTGGTTATTTGCATATTTGGATGGTGATAGCAAGCTTGTCCTAGTTTAAGATTTATACACAAACCCCATGCAAAGCATTGAATGACTAAACCACTACTTTTTCTTAAAACATAATCATTTAGGCTCCTTTTTAAGTCAAACAAGAAAGAACCAGGGATTGGGATAAATTAAGACAAGTCTAACTAACACTTTTATGAGCTTAGATTACAAAGCTATTACCCAAAAACAAGTAAAAGCTCATTGTAGAACCGGCAGTGCCGATTCCTTTGTCCCCAAAGGGACTGGCTTTGCTGCAGAAGGAACCGGATGCAGTAGTGAAAATTCTTAAGATATCTATTTTTCTAGTAGTGGTTTAAACGTAGATTTATTCCTGTTTTTCCTCTTCATTTCTAGATCGTATGATGGTACTAGATTATCCTAGGGCTTACGGAGAAAGCATAGTGCTCTAACCCTAAGGAATTCCACTAAACCAAACACTCCTTAATGAAGAGAGAAAAGAATACAAGATATAATATAGCATCCATAAGACTTGAATGGTTAAGTTTAGAACACACCATATAAGAATTCAAACATTCACAGAGAGATAAGAGAGATTATTCAACAGTTTACAAGCACCAAATAGTTTAATCCCAACATGTTCTTTAGACACAAACCCCTTTTGCACACACACACACCTTCTAGCACATCCTCACTTCTTTTTCTTCCCTAGGTTGGATAGGAAATAACCAAGGCACTTGAACATCTACTTGGTTTTCTTGAATTCCGGTGACTCTCCTCCTTCGATTGGTGAAAGTTTGATGCAGGCCCAAGTATCGAAGAACGGGCCAATTTGTTTCTAGAGGCCCAAGATCGTGTAAAGAAAGGCCTTTTCTTCAAAAGGGCATAAATTGGGCTCAAATAATCCGTTTCAGGCCTAAGACAAGCCATTTTGAAGCTTGGAACGAGGAGAACGCCGTAGTAACCAAACATTGTTGGGTTACGGAAGTTTCGAGCCTTGAATCATTATATTTTAGGAGTTATTTACATTTTTATGTTTTTTTGAGAATTTTGGATGTTTTTAGCATAACTTTTGGCCTGTTTATCTTTTGAGGCCCATTTTAGTTTTGCTTTCTTATTTAATAACTGTATTGTAACCCTAGCTATTCAGTTCCAAGAAATACGAAAAGTCTATTTTTTTCAGTTTTGCTAAGAATCAACCTAATAATCGGTATTCGTGTGAATCAACGATTATTGGAAGAATCAATCCTGGTATTCGTGTGAATCAACAGGGTCGATTTGTGTTATCTTGTTTGTTAGTCTACATCAAAGTTGATTGATGTAGGGAATGGAGTCAAGCATGAAGTTGTTTACAGGATAATTTTCTTCTTCTTGATGAGAAGAAGAAGAGGTTGACTTGGATAATTCAGGGGGAGTGCGATTTGGAGGCGAGGCCTTTTTCCACTTGGCATGAACCTGAAGACTCTCCTTTCGGAGAGAGGAATCATCACATGATCTAAAAGATAGAGATCATTCAAGAATGCATGAGGATAAGTGATGTGGTTCGGGTCTCATAAAGACTTCAACAAGTTTTACAACTCCCTAAGCAATGTACCTAATCGTTGCAGTGTAGTATAGGCAAGACTCTGGGGTTGTTATTGTTCTCTAGGGGAATAGGTTGGGAAGGCTCGAACAAAGCTTAACCGATATCGAGATTGAAAGAAGATTATTTTTATATTTTTATATTTTATAGAAAGCAGATAAATCAATGGTTTGAGAGGTTGATTTGATTAACTAATAATTAAACTAAATATAATCTAAACTACTGGTGATAACTTTATGATAAAATAATGTATTTACTTAATCATGCATTACTCATTTGATTGCTTCTCCTAATCCTGTTGCCTTGTCACACTCGTGATAATATGTGTAAGTATTTCCTAAGTCATGAACGAGTTACACGAACCCGCTGTCTATTTAATATTCTGTTAAGGCAATGTACAAGTAAGGTAGTATGAAGACTATTACAAGGCACCTAAGAGTATATTAAATGCAATTGAAATATCTTAAAAGGGATCAACCATATAAGGGTTAAGGTAGTATGAAGACTGTTACCGATGGTATCCTTTCTACACTTCCCGCGTTTCCCTAGACGTCTATGCCAATTTAATATCTCACGGCTAGTTTTCTAAAGCCTAACGCGCACATTCATCACAAGAAGCAACAGTAATAA
>BQNB010050813.1:0-41322 GCA_026074375.1 Tanacetum coccineum | reverse complement strand
TTTTTGAGTCTTCTATTTATAGTGTCTGAAAAAGACTCGATACGCCGTATCTGGCAAGGTCGATACGGCGTATTGGGATGGATTCCTTGAAGTGCGCGCTACGTTTATAATAAATCAGTGATATCATTCCTAATTTACTTGATTTACTGTATTTTTGAATAGTTATCTTCATGGATACGGCGTATGTAGACAGGAGGGATACGCCGTATTGGGAATTGGTCAAACGCGTTTTCTTGTGAAGTCAGGCGCTGATATGTCATACATCTTTTGTTGGATATGGCGTATTGGTCAGAAATCAGCAATCTTCAAATATCTTCGTTTTAGCTCCAATTTATGCGCCTTTTAGCTTGTCTTCACAAAACACTCCTGAATTACTGCATTTATCAACTTTAAAGCAATTAAGTACTAAATTATGCAATAATAATATGAAAGTGGGCAAAACAGATGGGATAAATGATATAATAAAGTGACGTTATTTGATGTCATCACTTATCAGCTTACTGATAGTCCAAAAATTCGTTGCAGATACAACTTATTCATAAAATTCTTCGCTACATTCATAACTATTCACCAATAAAAAATAAAAAATCAACGTTACTTACCAATCTCTTTGCCGATATTGAAATAAAAAAGACGAACCTACGTGTCCTCTCCTACGGCAATAAACTTGTTACCAAACATTGGTTCCAATGATACCGATTCGTCGGTGTAGGGCATATGATAGCTGGCTCTAAGGCTTATCAGCTTACTCATAATCAGTGATGTCAAACAACATAACTTAACACAAAAGCACCACAATGCAAGGCATATGATAATTTAATTTCATAAAAATAACAAAACTAATGAAGGGATAAAGGAATCAATGCAATAACACTAATTTATCCTAACAATCCCTAGATCATATTCAACACAATCCAATAAATAAAGTAAAAAACCCCAAATTATATAGCTCTTATGAATAGGTCAGAATTAAAAAAGATACAAAGGCTGATGTTAAACCCTAATCCTAAATTAAACCACAACAATTATATCTTGTCTGACATCAGAAATTCCCAACTTGTTTATTGTTTTTGGCTTGAAAATACACAAATGATTTATGAGAGGAGCAACAATTAACAGATTTCAGTTTAACAAAATGCTCAAAAACAAAACAAAAAAACCCATATCGATATTCGAAATTAAACAAAGTTAAAAACAAACTTACTATAATTCATCTGGATCTTGTTTAAGAAAAATAGATGGAGAAGAGAGACCCAAAATCTAAGCAAGATCGAAGCACCATTTTAGACACCGATTGTTGTGTGTGTGTGTGCTTTTCTGGGGAGGTGTTGTCAGTTGTGTGTGTGTTGTATGTGTTTTTGAAGAAGGACATGTATGTGTATACGTGTATTGCTAAGAACCCAAAAACTAATGCCGGGACAATATATTACTACGATCCGAAAAACGACCCAAAAAAAGGGTCGGGCGGGTTTCAATAATGCATTTAAAGAGGCACGAATATCAATTTCTGCCTTTTAATATATATATATATATATATACATACATATAGGCTTCGGTTCCGTTGAGAAGGTTTTTATTTTGAGAAGATTAAAAAATCTACGTTTGAGCAAATTGATTCATATTTTTTGATTTAATTCACAAGTTAACATCATTTAATAGTGAATCAAAGCTATAAATCACAAATTTGATTCACAAATCATCGCTAAAATCGAGTTATGGTAATGATTCCTTAAATCTGTATAGAAAATTCAGTATTTTACTTATATTGCAAAAACGAGATATTTTTTAATATTGATTTGAATTTTTTTACACATTTTGAATTATAATCACATTAAAATGAGTTTTACGCTTGAAAAACTTGAATCAAAGTTAAAAATCTATCATTTTTGAAAACCTTCTCAATCTTTTCAAAATAAAAACCTTCTCAATCGATCCGGATTATATATATATATATATATATATAATTACATTTGGATACTCTTTGGCGTGGACACCCTCTACTTATTCATACGAACATAACATGTTGCGCGAGAGCTTTCGTATATGTTTACGACAACTTTCCAGTTAAAAGACTCGACTAATCGAATCACAGGGTCGTCCTAAAATTATTAAATTTTTTTGAAGCCCTATGCGAAATTAGTCTTTCAAAAAGATTTTCGAGAGGAATGTTATATATAAAGTGTCACCGTTTATAAAATATAATGTAAATAGTTACAAATTTTAGGGCCTTTAAAAATTTTGGGGCCCTGAGTGGTCGCCCACCTTGCACACCCTCAAAGACGGCCCATGAATCATTTGACCAATTTTTTTCTACTCTGTGTAACATTGTTGACACTTTAGAAACAACAATAACGCGTGTTAGTGAGATTAACAGTTTTGTCGCATAGATGCATAGGCACATATAAAGATTGAAACAATGTTGATAGGTTTTAAAATATGTAGAATTGTGTTTTATGTCATTATTTTAACGAGTTATATAGATGGGAGTTGAGACTTTTTTTTAAACGGAGGCTTTTATTGAAAACTAGCAAAATCTAGGAAAGAAAGTTACAAGGAAGTAATAGAAACTAAAGGGGTTTTTAACCAATCTAACCAGCTAATAGTACATTTTGGATTTCTAGAAGAAATCCATAAAAAAGATTGAGAAATAAAAGAGTCCCAAATCAACGCCTTCTTAGGGGGAGAGCTAGAAAAGAGCATACGATTACAAAAACTCCATATAGACCAAAGAAGAATCCCCCCAACTCCTTCAATAAACATACGCGTCACACTAGAGAAGTGAAGAGAATCAAGCCAAGCGTACCATTCAAAGATATTAGCAAATATCGGAATGTCCAACTCCCACCATTTCGCCATTAAAGTCCACAAGTCTTTGGCCAAGACACAATTAAAGAAAGTGTGATTAACCGTTTCAACATCACCTTGGCACGTAGGGCATAGAATGGAACCAATATCAATACCTTTCCTATCAAGGTTAACTCTAGTCGGAAGCTTATTTAAGTTTAATCTCCAAAGGAACACGTTCACTTTAATAGGAATGAACTTATTCCAACGAGTAGCAATAGTGTCACCATCTAAGAAAAAGGAATCGACCAATGAGCGGGCTAAAGCAATGGAGAACCCATTACATCCGTAAATCAACCATTGCCAGGAGTCACTTTTATCCGACAGAGTAACATTCTCAATAGCTGAAAGAATTGCGTCAAACTGAGATTGTTCAGCCCCACCCCTCGGATTACGTCTTAGAATACCCCAATACCCTTTTCCCCAATCATAAGAGAAATCCGATTCGCAATAAGGAAATTCTTGTCCGTGTCAAGAGCATACACACGAGGATATTGGATTTTGAAAGGCAGGTCTCCACACCAGGTATCATTCTAGAAATAAGTTGACGCCCCATTACCAATCTTCCTAAAACATAAAGATAGAAGATCCACACCCTTCTGCTTAAGCTTAGAGATAGAAGACAAAATAGATCGCCAAGTGCTAAATCTGGATCGACGAGCAGGAGACGCATTGATACCCGTCCACAACCCGAAAAGTTTTGAATAACACAGGCCCAAAGATCACAAGGACGAGTAAAGAACCTCCAAATCCATTTAAACAAAAGCCTAATATTAAGCCCGTAAATGCTACCTATGCCAAGGCCGCCTTGAGACTTGCTAGCTAGACATCTCTTCCACTTCACCCATGTCATCTTTTTTTCGTCATGATCGCAACCAATAAAGAACTTGTTGCGCATTGATTCCAATTTATTACAAACAGCATCTGGCATTGAATAAATGGACATGTAATAAGTAGGGAGATTACATAGAACCGGTTTAATAAGCGTGAGATGACCTCCAACCGAGAGCAGCCTAGCTTTCCATATGGAAAGTTTTGAAGAGAATTTCTTAATGATAGGAGACCAATTCGAGCACCTGTTCATGTTGCAACCAATTGGAACGCCAAGATATTTAAGAGGAAATTTAGCTACCCCGCATCCAATGACATTCGCCATGCAACTAATCACATTCATCAAGATAACATGCCTAGACATTACTTTTATGGACGTTAATCTTAAGCCCATAGACTAAGAAAAAACAATGAAGCATACTTATCAGATTAGACGCGTTAGACCTGGACCAATCACCAAAGAAGATGACATCGTCAGCATACATGAGGTGCGAAATAGACATGTTATCCCTGCCAATGCAATCCCCCTTAATTAAACCAAACCTCCGCCTTGCGTGTGAAAGCATGAGACCTTAGGGTGCCATACCAAAATCAAAAGGAAGGGGATAGAGGATCCCCTTGCCTTAGGCCCTTGAAGACCTCAAACTCGGCTGTAGGAAAACCATTAACTAATATAGAAGATCGAGCATTACGAAGGCAACCTTGAATCCAAGAATGCCACTTAAGACCGAAACCAAGCTTTTCCATAACCAAATCCAGGAAATCCCAACATAAAGAATCAAAGGCTTTCTCAAAGTCTACTTTAAACACCATAAGTTTTTTATTACGCTCTTGATACCACGCCAAAATTCTATTAAGAATGAGAGGGCCATCAAGATTTTTCAACTTGAAGAATGCGCAGATTGAACCAGGGTATAATAATGCGACTTCCAATCACTCCATAAAGCCTATTAGCAAGAATTTTGCCAATAATCTTATATTGGCATCCTATTAGACTAATAGGCCTAAAGTTACTGACAAGCTTGGCATTATGGACGTTTGGAATCAATGCAATGAAAGAGGAGTTACATCCTTTAGGGAAGGAGTTAGTACGAAAGAAATCAAGCATAAATCGAACAACATCCCCTTCAATCAGATCCCAGAATGTTTTAAAAAACTTGAACGTGAAACCATCGGGGCTCGGAGCACGATCTCCACCACAATCCCAAACCGCTCTCTTGATTTCTCCACGAGTGATATTTTGGTCCAAACTTTCTCGTTGACTAGAGGAAAGAGGATTAAACATATCAGCATCTAAAGGAGAGATCCCAGAAACCAATTTAAAGCGAGTGCGAAAATGGTCTAAAAAATCAGCCTTGACGAGGTTAGGATCCTTAATCCATTCTCCATTTTTGAGGATTCCTTTAATAGCCAGATGGCGTCTTTTTTTCTTCAGCGTGCTATGAAAGAAACTAGAATTTTCATCGCCCTCGAGAGCCCATTTAAGCTTAGCTTTTTGAGCTAAGCTTAGATGGGAGTTGAGACTTGAGATAAATCCACAGTGAAAAACCGAGCACGAGAGAAAAGTGCCTCGAGTGGTCTTATCTTATCTAAATCTAACTCTCTACTCCATATGCATACAACACATGTCATTGTATTTTCTTCCCTCACGGCCTCACTTTTCTATGAGTCTGATTTTCCACTAACTTTTGATCGAATTACACATTAGTTGCACGAAAAATATAGTTTTAAATAAAGAAAATAATATCAATAACAGTAACCGCAATAACATCAAACTTTGACCAACAACCAACCTAAACATCAATGCGTGTGCTGTGAATACGAGTGCTCTTTATAAATACTAAAATACAAAAAAAAATAATGTTTCGACACTATACGTTATACAGCTACTTATTTACAATCTCATTGACATGAATTCGGTTTTATTACCAGGGTCGAATAAATTATCATTGCTAGATATTTCACGTGAAACTACATAACTGAAAATGCAACGTCCTAAGGCAAAGCAACATTATGACATAATTACGAGACAAGACCATTTCCAATTGTATTTACAAGAGAAGACCAAGGGGGTGTTTGGCTAAGCTTATGAATTGGGCTTATGCTTATGTTATAAAAGCGTTTATGGCTTATATATCATGAGTTCATAAGCCCTTGCTAAGTGTTTGATTTAGCTTATATAATTAATAAGTTAAAATGACAAAAAAATATAATGGTGAGGAGTGTTTAGTTTTTACTTGCACCATATATCTCATGTGGTGGGTTCTGTTTTTGTTCGGGTTAATGGTGAGGAGTGTTTAAGTCTCTTGCTTTTGGCACAGGAGAGCTATGGTCTTATATGTTGTTTGTTGGGTTTTAATATAAGTTTTGTCTTTAAAAAAAATAAAAAAAAGTACATAAAAATAAAATAGATGTAATTATTAAATGAGGTATAAAAGTCTTTTTATAATATACTAGATTCAAGGCCTGCCTGTTGGGCGGCGAGTTTTAAGGTATTATTAGAAAAAACATTGGCATTTTGATACTTGTTGGCTATTGTGTTTTATTGTTAAACACTTAGTTTCGGCTTATTTATATATAAGCTAATAAGCTCATAAGCCCATCATATAAGCTTAGCCAAACACCCCCCAAATAACTTTCCTAACACAAACAGACCTTGAGCGCACTCCTCACATCAACATTATCCACCACCATCATTCCTCCATTATCGCTTGTCATTCACCTGCAAAGCGCAGCTTAAAAATCAAGGGGCGTCGCGCATGCGTGCACTTCTAGGGTACGTCGTGACACGTGTAACACTGCTAATGAACCATAACATTGGTGCGGGGTGACGTGGCTTTGTGGGTACGTCGTAGTCCATTTTTGTAAACCAAGGAAATCCGGTTCATTCTCGTAAGTAGGGTTATGTATTTGTTCACTTTGGTAATTAGCTTCATTATTATAGTTAATAGAGTTAATATCTGAAGCTCATAAATTGCAGTACTTTTTAGAATAACAACCAAAATCATCAATATCTCGATATTATACAAGCATGGGATGTCACTTTTGGTGCCCAACGACCCCGTCAACCTGCCTCCCAGCTCAAATTATGAGGTAAATAACAATGTCTAAATGACTAACAGTGACTAATACCAACATTATCAACTTCACGTCATCGACACATCACCATTTAATACGACATCAAAATCACTAAGCAGACGTAATGTTCAAAATCAAAACTATTTTTTAAACGAATTTAAATTTTATTTTTTACTTTACATTCAACTTTTATTAAAAAAAAGATTTATAAAAAAATAACAAAAAAACAAAGAATAAATAAATTAACATCCCCGCTAACTCTATCTCTTTTTACAAACACATAATTGTTCAAGCGATCTCTATTGGTTGTAGTAGATCCCAGATCAGGGTGAAGAAAATCAATAGCCTAGCTAATTACCAAGATGGTTACCGGATATCACTTGAAGTCGTGTAATCACTTTCCAAAGAAGATTATTCAACCCTATGTCTGGGTTACACGAATACCTCCTTAGGATAAAACCAAGTGTTTGTTCTTGTTCTAGGCACATATCAAGAACCCTGCGGTTTTATGTGTTTTTGTTTTCTGTATGTTTTTCCATGCAATTGTGATCTCTATTTATAGAGATTTACTTAAAACCTAAGAATGTAATTAATGAGAGATTAATGGCCAATTAATCTATTTCATAATTATCCTCCATAATTTAGGAATTAGTGATTTCATGACCAAATTAAATATGGTTAATTAATGCAGTCAAATTAATTATCATCCATAATTTAGGAATAATGATTTCATGACCAAATTAAATTTGGTCAATTAATGCAGTTAAATATGTCACTTAAATAGGCAAATAAACACCCATTTAATCAAACCACTAAAAGAGTCAGGAAAAATCAGTGACTTGATGGGTGTACACTCCGTACATCCAAACCCATTTCCAAGTATGATCCAATTCCCACAATTGCACTAAATTTCTAACAATCCTCCTCAATTTAGTACAATTCCTTTGCATGAAAAATTAAACATTAAACAAAACAAGTGCATAAATGAAAATGTCCCAAGGATTGAATTTCCATCTTAGTAAATTACACGTTAAAATATTCGAGAATCAGGGTGTTCTAAGAATTAAACCCTTCAACCAATTTGAATACCTCAAGATAAAATACACACAAGTTTTCAAACACATAAGAAACTCCTGACACTATACAAGCCATGCGTCTATATCCAATTTATAAATGTTGTAAGAGCCAAAGTTCATGCTCCCTGAAGCGGAAAAACCTCAACATTTACATAGGTGGTTCCTCTTTATTCATGCTCCTGCTAAGAACTTTTTCAAAGAAATTAACCATTAAGAAGTTAACAACTTCATCCTCATTTTCAGCAGGTTCCAAGCACATCCTTGGGATGATATGTAAATACATGTGCTCCAGTCCACTGAATGTTCAGCTTTCCACATTAAACTCAGCTACCAAGTTTCCTCAGTAGGGAGTTGGGCATCCTAGCATTCAACGACTTAGTTGGACTTTAAACCCATCCCTTCAGCAGACTTTAAAACCAAGTCTCTAGCCAATCCCTTCGTCAAGTGATCAACTAAGTTACGTTGAGACCTCGCAAACTCTATAGATACCACCCCATTCGTGATAAGCTCATGAATCATGCTATGCCTAACACCTAAGTGTCTAGACTTCCCATTGTACATTTGGCTATAAGCCAGGTCCAAATCCTTGGAGTCCATTCCTTTGATTTATCTAAAGAAAGCTTCAGGTTAAGGTTGTTGAACAACCTATTCAGTTACCTCTTCAGGGACCACTGAACCACCAATGTCTTCAGTTCTATTTGGAATCCTAAAACTTGGTCTAAGGACTGAAGAGAATCTATTCTCATCAAATATAACATCCTTTGATTTAATTATTGAGTTAATTGCAACTGAATCATTAGGTTCAATAACATAGAACCGAAAGCCATGGAATGAAACTGAATCATTAAGCTCAATGACGTAGAACCTAAAAGCCTTGGAATGCTCAGCATATCCAACAAAGATGCATTCAATGCCTCTTTCACCCAAAGTTTTTTTGCTTTGGATCAGGGAGTCTTACAACTGCCCTACAACCCCAAACCCTGAGGTAGTTCAGGTTTGGTTTCCTTTTAGTCCAGAATTCATAAGGTGTAATCCTGTTCCTTTTATTGGGAACCCTATTTAATAAATAGCAAGCTGTTAACATAGATTCACCCTAGAACCCTTAACTCAGTCCTGAGTAGGACAACATGGAATTAACCATTTCTTTTAGTACTCTATTTTTCCTTTTAGATATACCATTTTGTTTTGGAGTATAAGGGGCAGTCATTTCATAGATAATACCAACAGACTGAAAATACAGAGTATCCATGCACTCACCTCCCCTATCAGTCCTGAATCTTTTGATCAAGGACCTTTGTTGTAATTTAACTTCAGTTTTAAATACTTTAAGTTTATCTAATGCTTCATCCTTAGTATGTAATAAACTAACATAGCAAAACCTAGAAGCATCATCAATAAATGTCATAAAGTATTTATTATTCTCTAATGAGGGATTAACATTCAAATCACATAGGTAACTATAGATCAGCTCCCAAATCATCAGTTTCAAGTTTTATATTTTAAAACGGTTTCTTGTAATTTTGGTCAGCATGCAAGTCTTACATTTTTTAGTGTCCATGTCAAACAAGGATTAACCCATCCTTAGATATATCTTGCATATTATTATTAAAGTGGACATTGCCCAATCTAACATACCATATGATTGAATCATTCAGTTTAAAGGTTGACATAAAGGCTGAACCAATATTATCATTGACAATATTAAGCCTGAACATATGATTACTTAAATAACCAAAATCAATAAACACATCATGTTTAGACAAAACCAATAAACATACCATGTTTAGACAAAACAAATTTATCAGATTTTAGTTACTTGATTATAACCACAATTATTCAAAATACCACTTGAAACCAAATTATTTTTAATATTAGAAACATGCAAAACATTAAACAAGGAAACAATATTTCCATAACTAAATCTAAGATCAACATAACCATGCCCAATTACTGTGGACCAACAATAATGTTTCCCTTTGGCTTGTCACTATCCTGCGCCCTGAAGGACTCCTCAATGCGCAGATGACTGCCCAACTCAACAAGAGTTAATTCCTCCTTCAAATGTTTCAAGATGTGCTTGAAATCTTTCCATGAAGGTGGAAGTTTATCAATGATACATGAAACCTGAATGGATTCATCCATGTTCATCTTATGTTTTGTAAACCTTCCAAGTATACCAAGAAGTTCATTGTATTGTTCCAAGACTGGTCTTGAATTAGTCATCTTTTAATTTGTGAAATTACTAACAAGGAACTTCTTACTTGATGCATCCTCAGCCATATATTTGGCCTCCAAGGAATCCTATAGTTCTTTGAAATATTTAACATTCTGGTAAATATCAAATAAAGAATCAGACATACCATTGAGGATTAAACCCCTGCAGGCATAGTAATCGTTGTCCCACTTGGCCCTCTTCCTGAGTTGATCTACGGTAGCATCATCACCATAATCAGGAATAAGAGTAGTCAGCACATACACCACAGTCATGCTGGAAAGCAAGAAGCGCATCTTCTTCTGCCGTCTTCTAACATCCACCCCTTCAAACTTGTCAAGCTTGGCAAAGTTTGAAGCAATGTGTTTCATAGCAACAACATCCATTGATTATTACAAAATAATCTTCTTTGATTGTTGGATGTAGTAAATCCCAAATCAGGGTGAAGACAATCAATAGCCTAGCTAATTACCAAGATGGTGATCAAGCCTCTTAAGTTACACCTTTATATAATATATAATATATAATAAAATATATATAATAAGGATAATTTAAAAATAATCAATGAAACCGAGAGTAGTATGATATGATATTCCCGGGTCGTTTATCCCTAACGAGGAGCGAATTGGAAAGTCAAAAGTTGGTTTGAATTACGATGCTTGAATGGAAAAAGATTTGAATTTTGTTTTTCTAATTAGAATACAAAAACAATTAAGGAAAACCTAAAACGAAAGCTAGAATGATTAAATCTTAAAACGAAAAGCAGTGGACGGGAGAGTAAAAACGTGAGTTAAAACAAAACTAAATTATCCAAAAATTTAACCCTAAATGATATATAACTTTTTGAAAAAGCTAACAATAAGCAACTTTAAAAAAGGAAAAAATTTTGTAACTTGCAAATAAGCACGAAATAAGCAAAACAAAATGGCAGTATTAGCAAAAACAACCCAACAATAAGCAACTAAATGACAAATAAGCTAAGATATGTCCTACACTACACCTATTAAGCAGCTAAGAACAAAAATAAGCTAAGAATTTAAGACAGATAAGCTAGAAAAACAAATAAGACTCAGCAGTACTAACTTAAAAAGTTAGTGCTGCTAGCTTCAACTTAGTACTGCTAGGCTTAATAAAACACAATGAAATAAGAATTAAGCAATTAAGCTAAAACAGATATTTAACTACCCCTAATGAGCACTCAAGCATAAAAATAAGCAACTAGAATAAGCTAGAATGGCAAATAAGCTAAAAAATAAACACTTAAAATTAACTTTTAAAAAGGAAAATAAGCTTAAATAAGCTCTAAACTAAAGACAGTAAGCGAAAATGGGCTAAATCTACTCTAAAAAGCTAAGCTAATTCTAAATAAGCAGAAATAATAAGCTAATAAGCAAAAATGCACTAACAGCACTAACAACACTACTAGTACTAACTAAATACGCTACCAGTACTAACTTAGAGTTAGTACTGTTAGGGTAAAAGTCCAAAAGAAAACTAGCAGTACTAATTATGGGTTAGTACTGCTTGTTCCAAACAGCTCTTTAAGTTTTCAAAAGTCATTTTTTTTCTATTTCAAGCTGATTCGATCCTAAACAGTTAAAAACAGATCATCAAATAACAATATAAGACACATATAAGCAGACTTCAATCAATAATAAGCACTTAAATAAGCTAAATTAATCCAACAGTATTACTCATGAACTACCAGTACTAACAAATTACACTACCAGTACTAACTGAATACACTACCAGTACTAACTAAGAAATTCGCACAAATCACTTTTAAACTAAAAAACTAAGCCAAGTAATAGCACCTTTACCATTCATTAACAAAGCATTAAATAAGCAACATTACTATGGCAATTAAGAAGAAAATATAGAGATAAAACACGTTTAAGGCTTTTAAAGGCAGATTCAAAGCATAACTAAAATCAAACGGCCCCATGGGGTGGGGGGCAAACCATTAAGTAAGCATAAGCAGGCATAACTATCATAAATAGCAATAAAAATACAGAAAATAAGCAGTTTAATAAGAAACTTGTACCGTAATAAGCAAATATGAAAAAGGAAAACTTATTGATCCCTTGCTCTAAACAGGGATTAAAGAACCTATATAAGCTCTAAATAACCTACCCAGCATTATAATTAAGCACTCTACTGAACCCTTATGGCATTTCTTTATTTGCTTATCATGCCAAATGCTCAAAAAAGACAAATTCTTACTTATGAAAACTTAATAGCTTACGATACTTTTTGAGATAGCTTACCCTAATCACCCTGAATTATAAAAAGCTTAGTAAGAATCTTATCAAAGGAATTTTGAAACTTAAAGAAACTTAAAACTGGAAATGGGTTTAAAGTAAGACAACTTGGAATTTGCATTAACTTTTTATAAAAAATTACAATACTTGGGAATTTAAAAGTGCATGAAAACTAACTAGAACTAAACTAGGTTAAATAATTAAACTCTTTTATCAAGGTGTTTCAACTGCCTAACTTTATAAAGATACAGGATAAGTTTTCTAGGTCTTGTGTTTCTTTGTAGAGAGACTTCAGCTTTTGTGTTTGTTGTGTGAGTAAAGACTCAAGTCCAATCTGAGCCCTCAATCTTGAGTGTTTCCCAATCAATAAATCATAACCATTGATCGAATGGAAGACCTAGGATTGCTGCGTGGACCTTAACATGGGGGGGTTACGTTTGTGACGGGTTTGAAAGGTTGTGGTGAGGTCATCGAAGTATGAAAGTGTCAGGAGGGGTGTGATGTGTTTGGCGAGGAAAACTAGGAGGAAGATATACGTCTGTATTTTAATCAACAGGGTGGAAAGTTTGTTGTTGTCCAAACTATGAGTCCCTGAGAGATCTTATGTATCTTTCACATTTCGTCCTTGTGTTTAATGAAAGTTTGGAGTGGCAGACATGTCCTTATATATATTATAACCAATTTGCCAAAAGAAGTCCTTGTGATTTAGCTTTCTGTTTTGGCAGAATAAGTACCTGATGGTATATTCTTTGGAAATGGGTATTTAAGTCCTTGAACTTCTTTTGGGCTTTACAAAAAGGGGTTAATGGGCTTTTAAATTTGAATTGGGCTTTCAAAGTCTTCATAAATCATGCAAATGGGCTTTTGTATATTTCTTGGGCCCATTTGGTCTTCAAGAGGTATACTAATGGGCTTCCGGCCCCTCTTAATGGTGGGGTTTTGACCAATTTTATATCTTTGATGTCGGCTTGACTTTGACTGTTGACTTTTTACAGTTGACCATTTGGTTGACTTTGTCTTTTCTACGTTTTTCCATTCCGTGCTTGGTTTTGTCCGTTTTTGCTTGATTTTTCGTCCGTTTCTCGGATATCCATTTCCTGCACAAAATAAGTGAAAACATACAAATACAATGTATTTTTTGTACGTTTTTGGTCATTTAAGTCTCCGATTTTAATGGTGAAAAGGTATGTGTAATTTAAACGCATACCAACAACTTTAATAGTTAAGAAGTTAATTTTTTAATATATTATAAATCTTACACCGTTTATTAATTAAACGGATTTGAGCATTTTCGAGTCCGTTTCAGCTTCCCGACGGAAACACGAAAGTTGTTCGTTATGACATTTTACTTTGCGCGTAGGATTGTCTGTTTTAAAATTTAGTTATGCGGGTCAAACTATAGGTCGGTTAATATTTTATTTTCACATTAATGATTTTTAAGATAATTGTTCTGTCCTAAAAAACGAAGTGTCTTAAAAATAGATAACTTTCGGTAAATATTCGACATAAGCTATGATGGTCGGAAAATAGTATATATTCATATTTATACTGTGGGGGGGTTAGGTTTACAGACGCGCAAGTGGGATTTCTCATCCACATGTATTATATGGTTGTGTACAATTAAATATGTAGGATTTCGTCGTTACGATGTACGCATCGTTGATCGTATTTAATACGTGTATTATAATAGAGCGACATAAGGTCGTGGCCGAGATCGTTGCAGATTCGGTTGTGATTTATTTGGATTATTTGATCGTGGTCTTTGATCAATGTGAGTTTATAGCTCCCATGTTTTACTGGTTTTACATATATTTTTGGGGTGAGAACATGCTTGTTGCATAATGCTTTTTTCATGGTTGGTTACAAATTTGGTTGCATTACTCATTTTCATAATTGCTATTGGGATACTTATTTGACTTACATTTTTGGTCACAATTACTTACTTTAAATTTCGCAAATTGATTGTAGGTTTTCGGATTTGTTTGGCTCTGCGGGGACAACTATCATTACATGCCCGGGTGTTCTTGGAGGGACACCCTGAGGAACACATTATTTTAATCACTGCCCGGGTGTTCTTGGGAGGGGACACCTGTGATGGGTATATACAAAGTCTAGTCACAGCGTCCACTGAACTGTAAATCACTTGGAGGGTTGAGTGCGGACTGTTATAAAATAGATCTATTTGGGATTGATAATCCCCGTTCGGGTGATTCGCTATCACTGGGCAAACGAACGTTATAGCATGTTGTCTGCGCGCATGTTATGAAATAGATCTATTCGGGATTGATAAACACCTTTCTTAGTTAAAAACTCATCTAGACTTCATTCTTGCATTTCTGTCATAAATAAGTAATAAACCTAGTAGAGAAACTAACTTATTATCACTAATAAGCTAGTACTTTTATAGCTCAATTAGCTTAAGTAGGTGAAAATTAATAGAAGTAGATAAAAAGTTTCATCTGTTTTAGTCTTAAATCAGTTTTTAAGTATAAAATAGATTTGACAGCTTTTCTTAAGTAGTGTTTGGTATAAGGTTTGTTTGACTCTTAAAGTCAACTGCACTTTGTTAAAACTCTTTGCTTAGTTGAGTTTAGTCATTTTACCAGGTTTAGAATAGGTTTTAAAGATTAGTAAGAAGAATTTAAGATTTTTGAGCTTAAAAAGTAAGCCTAGCACCAGGGCAAGATATGAGTAATGAGATTTTGTAGACAAAAGTTTCAAAAGCATTTTAGATGTCAAACTTGATTTATGCAGTTTCATTTACATGTATTGAGTAGTTAAAATAGTTCTAAAGTAGAAAGTTAGCCTGCATCTTTGTTCATTGCCAATTGCATCAGCAACCAATTGCATCAGCAGAAACTAGTTCTTTTCCATTTTGATTTTCTTCCTAAACCTGTTAACACCTAGCTAATGTTTGTTTAGATATTTCTAGTGTACATCTTAAACTTCAAATAGCTTCTTTTGTTTTTAGATTTCATCAAGTAATAAGCTCAAAATAAGCCATAAACTAGAAACTATAAGAAAAGCCTACTTTCTGTGACAGAAACTAAACAGCTTATTTTCTAGCTTATTCTTTTGTCAAAAGTAGAAAGTCCTTTCATTAATGTTGTAGAGGTTAAGCTCATCTATAAGTTTGTAGTTTTAAGTTTTTGCTAATTCTAACTTTTTAATAAGCCAAAAATAAGCTAGAGTCGTAGGGTCTGTTTTGTATATCTTTGATAGTACAGGGTTACACGTTTTCATAGTAGTGTAAATTCCCAAATCTTTGCCCGCCTACCCTTTACTTTTGTCTTTTACATTTCCTACCCTGGACTTTTCAAAAATAAAAAAAAGAGGGGAAGACAAGGGACCCGGGTGAGCAAGACTCGAACCCGGGACCCCTCGATACATCCCCTCCCTTTTGTACACACTTATACCGCTGCGCCCTTGGGTCTTTTTCGTTAAAGACTCAAGGGCATTTGTATTTATGTACGTTTTTGGGTATTAAGTGTAATAAGCTGTAACAGCTTATTACGGGCTTATTTCTGTAGCTTATTTTTGTTTCTTATTTTTCGTAGGACCATTAGAGTGTCTAGTATTTTTTGTAAATTTTTCAGAATTTTTAGTAATCATTTAATATTTTTTATAATTTAATTTAGTTAAAAGTTTATTTAATTCATAAAAAATACAAAAATTATCAAAAAAATATTTTGCTTTTTTAGAAAATTTTCTTTTATCATCTAGTTTGTAGGAAAAATATAAAATTTTTCGTAGGGTCATTTTTAAAAATCCTTTATCATTCTTAACTCGAGTCCGAATTATTCCTAAATTCTCAATTCACGATTTCGTTGGGACACGACCCGAGGAAAAGTACTTCCCGGATAAAAAAATATACAAATTGTGTTTTCTTTAGTGAGATTTTTACCTTATATTTCTCTTGTTTGAGAAGTATTTTGGAAAGAAATTTTCACGGGATTAATACTATACGTATATAAATTTGTTTTTCTACCACGAACCAAGGGTGCAGATAAAAAGCGAAAGAAAACTTTGGTTAATGGAGGTAGTAAGGGAAAAGAAAAAGTATTTGAGGATGAGGGTGAAGATAAAAAGCGAAATAAAACTTTGGTTAATGGAGGTAGTAAGGGAAAAGATAAGGTATTTGAGGATGAGGGAAATCAAGGTGTTGTAACCATATATAAGAGAGCTATGGTTAATGGGAAAGCTAAAATGGTTAAAGTCAAAGGTGTTGTGAAGACGGGAAGGGACAGAGGTGCAGTCATTGGAGGGAAGGGAGAAGTGGTTAAGGTGCGTTGGCTAAGTTTGTTATTTTATTGTATTCAAGTTTAATGTGCATTCCTACGTATTAACTTGTGATTGTATCTTCAATGTCATTTTGCAGGTAGAGTCTAAATGATGGATTTGTCTGTTTATCCACTAGTATCCTTTGTTCATCAACAAAAGCTTTTGGTAATATCTATTTGTCTAAAGAACAAAATTAAGTACTTTCATGTTTATGTCAGTTTATGTGTAGTTAAAAACTAGTATGATGCATTATGTATGTGCACCTGGATGCTTTATGGTATGCTTGTTAATTTTTGGGTAATGTTAAGGTAGGAACCTTAAACATTTATATTCTATAATATTATGTTATGGTCATTATGCTAGGCATTTTGTGTTGCTGTAAGTATATGTTAACATATTCTGAATATTAGTACCAGGCTTGCAAACATACATAACATAAGGTATATAAGATAAACAGCAATTAACAAATATAAAACGTAGTATATTCTTACCGCAACACCAAATCCTATGAATAACATCTTGAAACGTCCTTCATTGTCAGTGTCAATGTGTGTAACCGTATTCTCATTAGCCAGCTTTAAGTTATAACAATAATAAGGTAGCTGAGCAAATGAGGCGATAAGGCAGCCTTGATTGGACTCCAATGCTAACTGTTTCGCCTTCCAAGCTCGTTTGTATGAAACGTCAAAATTATACTCTATATTCAGATCATTGAAGAATATCCGTGGTATATAAACCCCTTGTAACATCCTGAGATTTCGGCATTATCGAACATTGGACACACACATTTAAGATGGTAGCGTTACTTATGATTTGGATTAGACAGTTGGGTTTAACCTGTAAAGCATGTCATTAATGTAAGTAATTTTAAACCCAATATCATTCTTAATCCTAGGAGTTAATATGTACCAATAACATTCAAGGTGGACACATTCTACCGCATATCTATTTGGGCAAGATCTAACAACCTTATATTCATAGCCTTCAGTTAAACATTTTAATCCTATCTCATACATAGAGGCTTCCCTATCATCAAATATCTTATGTTTAGCTAACTTAACACCATGGTTACTTATAGTGATAGTGTAACATCCGAGAATTTTCGAAATTTTGAATGACGATTTCAATCTTTGACTTTTAGGGTCTGGCTTGACTTATAAGAACGATCATCTAAATCACGTTTTCACGACTCGGACTCTAAAGCAATTTGATGTAGAATGACATTCCTGTCAACTTTTATCAGCTATTGCCCGAAACCTGGAAACATGCCGAAAAGGGTAAAATCAACACCGCAAACATTAACGAACAACCTGCCAAATGCGGACACCACAAAAATAATTAAATTTGTTTTTAGTTATCATATTTATTTAATAAAAATAATTAAATAAATTGATTCATCATTTTTAATTAGAAGCGTTGTGATAACGTGAATACTCCGAGCTTAAAATCCATTTTATTTCGGACGAGGCAAAGACCGGTTCGCTAAAATGAAATACAGATATTATATTAAATGTTAAAAATATTTATGAAATAATATCAAGCGAATACCATTTTTATCGAAAAAATGATTAAAAAAACAATGGCGCAATTTATCGTGCGTTATGAATCATTGTTAAGGCCGCCCCAAATGAGTCCCGAACCAATATATTATAAAAGTTTCCCCAAAACTTTCACTTTTGGTCCCTGTAAAATATTTACAAAATGAACCCCAATCTATTTTAACTTGTCACTTTAGTTTTATATATATATAAAATCTTATACATTTCTTTCATTCCATCTCAAAATTATACACACACACTTATAACACCCTTCTCCTTCCTCTCTCCCCACCCGCCGGCGACCACCACCACCACCGCCGGAAAACTTTTCCGGCGGGCTTTTCCGGCGAAGACCAAAAAGGCTCCTCGTGACCGGATCTATCCGATCCCCACCATCACTCTCCTTCACGCGCCTTATAACACCACCATCACCACCACCCCGCTGCCACCCCACCGAAACCGCTACCATCATCATCATCATCATCACCACGGTATCACCATCATCACCATAACACCACCGCCACCACAACCACGAACCGCATGGGTGCGTGTGGTTTTGTTATAGAAACGAATGGGCGTTTGGTTTTGTTTATAGAAACAAAGGGTGCGCGTGGTTTGTTAACAACAGACGAGGGGTGTTTGTTTCGGTATAAAACCACCACGAGGGTGGTTTGGGTCAGGGTGACAGCCACCGAAGAGGGAGTCGGGGTGGGTCTTGGTACAAAAAAGGGTGGGTCTTGGTACAAAAAAAGGGGTGCGTCGGGTTTGGTATTTGCACCGAGTAGGATGCGTTTGGTTTTTTTGTAAACACAATAAGGGTGCGTCCGGTTTGGGTCTCAAACCCACCGGGTGCGTTGGGTTGGTCAGCCACCACGCAGGGTGCGTTGGTTTTGGCACAACCGAGGGGGGGGGGAGTATTAGTTTGTTTGGTTGTTCGATTTACACAGCGGCAATGGTGCGTTTGGGTTCCAGAACAGCCGGGGGGAGGGGATGTTTGGGTTGGCTGTCAAACAGCCGGGGTACGTTTGGTTTGTATTTCCATCGGTTATGGTGCGTTTGGTTTAGTAGCAGCCGTAGGGTGCGTTTGGATTTGGGTTTACCAAAAATTAGGGTGCGTTTGGCTTAACAGCCACACACAAGGGTGCGTTTGGTTGGTGGTGTAGCACGAAAGAGTGTGTTTGGTTTTGTTTCCACCAAATGGGTGCGTTTGGGTTTGTGGGTTAACAACCGACGAGGGTGTGTCGGGTTGGCTGTCAAACAGCCGGGACAGCCGGGGGGTTTGTTTGGTTTGATAATCAGACACAAAAGGGTGCGTTTTGTTTTGCACCATAAATATATTAATTGTTTCATTTATTATCAATTTAATGTATATGTGATGAAATCTGTTTAAACTTGCGACGTCTAAGTATAATATGTAATAATATTAAAACGGGAATTGATATTAATCTATAAGCCATAAGAGACACATTTTAGATAAGTTTTGAGTTAAAAACGGACTTTGGCGCGTTTTTGTAACGGTACATTGTGAGCAGAAAACGGAACAGGGGATTCGGGATTCGAGATTTGAAAAGTCAGACTTTAGTTTACAAAATATAACAAATTATATTTTTACGGACGTTTTGATATAAAACGGGACTTTTAACTCCCAATAACGAAGAAACTGGAGTGAAATCGGAATATACACTTTAATAGAAAATAAATTATTTTAATATATTAAATCTGACAGATCTATTAATTAAACGATTTGAGCACTTTCGAGTCCGTTTCAGCCTTCCGACGAAATACGAAAGTTGTTCGTAATGACATTTTACTTTGCCGCGAGGATTGTCTGCTTTAAAAATTAAGATATAGCGGGTCAAAACTAAAGGTCGGTTAATATATTATTTCAATTAATAGTTTTAAGATCATTATTCGGCTCTAAAAACGGAAGGTCTAAAAATAGTAACTTTCTTTAAATATTAGAGATAAGTTATATTGGACGGAAAATAGTATATATACATAAAATATACTAAGGGTTAAGGTTTAAAGACGCGCAAGTGGATTTCTCATCACATGTATATATGTATGTATACATATTAAAATATGTATGATTTCGTCGTTACGATGTACGCATCGTTGATCGTATTTAATACGTGTATTATAATAGAGCGACATAATTATAGGTCGTGGCCGAGATCGTTGCAGATTCGGTTGTGATTTATTTGGATTATTTGATCGTGGTCTTTGATCAAGGTGAGTTTATAGCCCCATGTTTTACTGGTTTTACATATATTTTTGGGGTGAGAACATGCTTGTTTACAAATGCATTTACAAGATTGTTTACAAATTGGTTTACATACTCATTTACATAGCTCGCTATGGGATACATTACTTGACTTCAATTTTGTCACAGAATGCATACTTTACTTATAAATTGATTATGGAATTAGCTTAAGTTTGTCATGAACTGTTAATTACTCGCAGGGTAAGCGCGAATGAAATAAGAATAGATTCTATCAGGATTGACAATCCCCGTCGGTGACTAGCTATCACTGGGAACGAACGTTATACCCATTTCGAATTACGATTTGATTAGGCGCCTGCGAGGGCCAACACTCATTACTGCCCGGAAGGTGTTCTTTGGAGGGAACACCCATTGATGGAACATATTATTTGCATACAACCCGGGGTTGTTTTCTTGGAGGGGAACGACCCATGAGGGGAACACATAGTATATTGCATACATGCCCAGCGTTCTGGAGGAACCCATGATGGAACACATTATTTTTATTACTGCCCGGTGTACTTGGAGGGAACACCTACTATGGGTACTTCTTCTTACGGTGCCTGAATAAAGTGGCATACATACAAGTCTACGTCCAGTTTCATTGAACTTAGAGTAAGCGTAAACATTGTTGTGAACTCACACGCATATTATACTATGCCTGAAATAAAGAGGCAATACATACTTGAAACCTTTAGGATGACATTAAGGATTGGTCAACGCATTCCTTTATAAATCTTTTGGATAGAGATTTGAACTTTGTGTGAAAAATGTGTCGTGCATTCTTTATAAATCTTTAGGATTTTTACATGGTACTGTGATGATACAGTGGACAAATACATTCATTTGAAACTTACATTCATATTTAAACTAATCTATGAACTCACCAACTTTAATGTTGACACTTTTAAGCATGTTTTTCTCAGGTGAATTAGATGCTTGGATTATTTGATGTGCATTGGAGTCTTTACATTCAAGTTTTTCATGGTGATGCAATTATGGGACAACTATTATTTTGATTTCAGAAAATCAACGAGATTGTTTTACAAACGACACTTTTTAGAGGTCGTTCTCTTGTATCTAACGCTGTGTATTATGAAGTAGCACCCCATGTGGTATTCCGCTGCGTGTCATATTTTTGGGGGTGTTTACAGATTTGGCAGACAGCACTGGTTATAGAGAACTAGGTTGCATATTTTACCCTAGACTATAACCGTTTTCACAAACATTGCATCACAACAAACATTTTCAAAGTGCATACACACTACTTGCTTATGTGCTTACATTACGTGCTGCATTAAGTGCTTACGTGACATACATATATAATATATATATATATGCTTGCATTCCCTTCGCGTATATCGTACGCTAGTTAATAAGAGTTATATATATATTACCAGAATATTTTAAAGACATTGTGGGTTGCACAATGGCTGCGATTCAACTCGTTAGACTTGTGAGTTGCGCACTGTCTCACTATCGTTCTCAGTCGTTGTAATTTTATACAATGGTACTCTAAGTATATTATTTTTTCTTCATAGCATTATAACTATATGTATTAACGGAGACCGTCAAAATTTTTGTTTACCTGGAATTAATGTATTGAATCTAAGTAGTAACAAGTCATGTAGGGCGAGACTTTGTTGCAATATGAAGGGATTGATAGTGAAAATAATTGCTATGTAACAAAGCCCGCATAGTATTGTGTTTACATGGAATTAGAGTGATATGTGAATCATAAGAATATTAACAAGTCTTGTATGGGCGGGACTTGTAATATGAGGATTGATATGATAATTGCTATGTTAACAAAGCCGTTACAGTTCTGTTTACATAGAATTATGTGTGAATCTAAGTATTACAAGTCTTGTATGGGCGGGACTTGTAATAGGAGGATTTATATGATAATTGCTATGTTGACTGGTTCATCGAGACTTTTACATATTTACTCTAACCGAGTAACTCCTAAACGATCTCGAACACATATGTGAATTCCCCTGGTTAGTTTTACTTCGCCGCCTCCGAAGACGGAGTTTATGGGAAACTGCGGCCCATACTCATTGGAGCACATGCATCGTCATGTCATCCATCACCTCGATAGTTATGTGGGTACGCATATTGCATCGGGAATTATTAAGTATGATGATTTATAATCTGTTTATTTAAAAGGATTGGGACGCCTCTTCATTTAAATAAATAAATTATAAATCACCGAACCATAAGTTTATCATTTCTTACTTACATAAATTTGGACGCTTCTTTATGTAAATAAGAAATTATAAATGAGTGGGCTTAATTGGAACCGAAATGACACGAGTATGGAACTCTGAAAAGCGATAATCATCAATCCCGTTAAAGGGTCAAGAGACACAACGTGTCTTACACCGCAGCAGAACTCTTAAGGCCTCACTTGGAGCTTACCTTATCTCATTCTTAAGTTGTTACTTTTGCGATTGCAAATCCTTGCGATCGTAAACTGTTCGTGGGACTAACAGACTTGTTACAACACACTGGAGCTATGGAGTTTGATTCGATCCACAACACGACTGAATACCATAAGGCCCGCCTTCTATCGCATAAGCTCATACGCGAGCTCCTCCTAATTGTTAAACTTTATTCTGGGAATATTGTTTCTCGAAATGTCCTCATTCTCTGCATCCCATCACCGTTTGTTATAGTTATCGTCGTTATGGTTGCTGTGTAGGTACCTGGAGTGGTTTCGTCAGATTGTACAAACTTTATCAACTAAGTGATGAAACCTACCTAGGAACAAGATAAGCCTATGTCGATATGCATTCAGTTGAATTATATATTTGTTTTTTATTATGTTTTATTATTTTCTTTAATTGGTATATTTATTTTTTTTATATCGATTTATTTAAATATTATAAATTTATTTTGTTTTTTATTTTTGCATTGCAGACCAATAGTACACCAACCAATTAAGTCATGATACTATTTTAGTAAACTGCCAAGTAATTTATAATCATCGAACATTACATATAGTAAGAAACGAGACTCTGCCTTAAGACATTTATGACTTTATATAGACATAACCACGCGACTACACTTTCTCCTTTGATGTGTTCTCTATTAAGAGGTTTGCTTCATAAAGCATCATAATACCAACAATAAACCCTTTTAATGATGTTTCTCTAAGATACCTATCTAATGATTTTTGATATCCTGGTCAACCTAGCCGAAATTTATGGATATTAAGAAATGTCGAAACATTAGATATTGCTGAATAAAGTTATCAGCGTCATGTTCAAATGGCTTAATAAATCTTAAGTCTTGTTCCTTGGTCACACAATCGGATAACACAAATTTAATCTCGGGACGATATTTCTTTCAGGGGTAGGTACTGTAACATCCGGTAATTTTCGGAACTTTAGATAACTATCTTACCCTGTGACTTTTCGAGTCTGGCTTGACTTAATAGAACAATCATCTAAATCACGCTTTCACAACTCGGACTCTAAAGCAATTTGATGTGAAATGATATTCCAGACAACTTTTCAGTTTTACCTGAGACCTGAAAACAAGCAGAAGAGTGGCTTAAAACAGCCTTCGTGAAAGTTTGTAAACCGCACACGACGCGTACCGACCCGGAAATGATTAAAGATAATTTAATTATCAGTTTTATTAAATAAAAGTATTTAATAAATTAGTTATCATTTATTCAAAAGCGTTTGTTGATAACGCGAATACTCGAGCTTAAATCCATTTTTATTTCGGACGAGGCGAAACCGGTTCGCAAAATGAATAACAGATATTTTATTAAATGTTATAAAATATTTATGAAATACTATCAAATGAATACTCGTTTTTATCGGAAAAATGATTTGAAAAACAATGGCGCGAGTTTCGCGACTCGAATCAACCATTAACTCGCTCAAACGAGTCCCGAACCGATAGTTATAAAAACTATATTAAAAAGTTACAAAATAGACCCTAAACTATTGGGGACTTGTCACATTCTTTTCATATATATACAAAGATTATACCATTTTCATTTGATTATATAATAAAACACACACACAAGTCACTCTCTTCTCTCTCTCATTATCCGGCCAGCCACCGGAACCACCACCACCGCCACCTCCGGCCACCAGAAAAGTTTTCCGGTGAGTTTTTCGGCGGAGCTCCGAAACCCTCCTCACCACCCGATCTATCCGATCCGCTATACCACTCTCCTCCACGCGCTACCCCCACCGAAACCACCACAGCCGGCCACCACATCACCACCTCCCCATCATCATCATCATACCACCATCACCTCAGCCACGCCCACCATCTTCCACGAGACCACCACTCATCACCACAGCCACCTTGCAAGGGTGCGTTGGTTTGGCTGCGAACCACCACAAGGGTGCGTTTGGAAGTCAACCCACCACCAAGGGGTGTTTGTTTTGGTGGTAAAACACCACCACAAGGGTGCCGGGTTGGTTTGCGTTGGGTTATATAGTACCAGCCCGAGTGCGTTTGGTTTCGGTGATAAGCACCAGGTTAGGGTCCGTTTGGTCTTACTCAGATTAGGGTCCGTTTGGTTCATAATCAGATTAGGGTGCGTGGGTTTGTGTTTTCAACCGGGTAGGGTGCGTGGGTTTGTGGTAAATTCTGAAAAGGGTACGTCTGGTTGCGGGTTAGCAGTTAGGGGTGTTCGTTTGTTCGGGTCAGCGGGGTGTGCATCGGGTTGGGTTCACAGCCATCGAGGGTGCGTTCGGTTGGCTGTGTCAACACACGATGGTGCGTTTGGTTTTCGTTACCGCACCATGGGTGCGTTTTCTTTTCATATCAGCCGGGGGAGAGTTTGTTTGTTTGTTTGGCAATCATTAACAGCCGGGGGGAGGGGATGTTTGGGTTGGCTGTCAAACAGCCGGGGTACGTTTGGTTTGTATTTCCATCGGTTATGGTGCGTTTGGCTTAGTAGCAGCCGTATGGTGCGTTTGGATTTGGGTTTACCAAAAATCAGGGTGCGTTTGGCTTAACAGCCACACACAAGGGTGCGTTTGGTTGGTGGTGTAGCACGAAAGAGTGTGTTTGGTTTTGTTTCCACCAAATGGGTGCGTTTGGGTTTGTGGCTTAACAACCGACGAGGGTTGTCGGTTGGCTGTCAAACAGCCGGGACAACCAGGGTTGTTTGGTTGATAATCAGACACAAATGGGTGCGTTTGTTTTTGCACCATAATATATATAATTGTTTCATTTATTAACAATTTAAGGTATATGTTATGAAATCTGATAAAAAACATGCGACGTCTAAGTGATAATATGTAATACTAAAAAAATGGGAAATGGGATATTAATCTATAACCAAAAGAGACACATATTAATAAGTTTTGAGTTAAAAACGACTCTTTGGCGCGTTTTGTAACGTACATTGTGACAGAAAACGGAACAGGGGATTCGGATTTCGAGATTAGTGACTATACCTAATGAGTACAATGGAACAAAAATAAGCAAATAAAATGAGCTAAACTAAGCTTAAATTGACAGATTTACTAAAAAGCACTTCAACACTTAACAATTTTGAAACAAAAACTCAAATATTTCAAATAAGCTCAAACAAGCTTAACAAAGCACAAATAAGCACAAAACTGACTTAAACCAACATAATAAGCATATGCATACAGAAATAAGCAAATCTCATAAGCCAATAAGCCAATAAAAGCAAATAAGCAACTATGGCCAAAAACTACTAAAACAGCCCACAAGGGCACTTTCTAGCTTATTTTTAAGCTAGAAAATAGATCCTTATGACTTAATGACTTATAACACTATAAAGCTTATACAACAAGCTTCTAAAATCAGCAAAGAAAAAGGAGTTTGAAACACATATAAGCCATGAAGTCTTTAGCGATTATGACGGGTAATTTATAGGTACCCTCTAAAAACGGTTTACTCAAGATTGTGGTTGGTAAGTCTTGAGCTCAAGCTCGGGGTGTTTTCACTAGAGGGGGGTAGGTTCATCGTCTTAAGTTCCTCAATTTATGTTCTTCCTAAGGGGGGTGGAAGATTGGGTCAGATTTATGCAATCTTTCAAGGGTGGGGGAAAGGTCTCTTTTGGATCGATGTCCGGCTTCATCAATTCCCGGTGGATTGGAATGATTTGTTAGTTAAGACAAGCTTTATGATTCTTCCAATATTGAAGTCACCCTCCCTCATAGGGGAGTGTGAGGAGGGGGGGAGAAGAGAGTAGAAAGGATTGGTTCCAAAGCTGGGGTGGGATTGCCACTCTTGGAAATGTTCAAAACATCTAAGTATTCCTTGAGCACTACTCACACAAAGTACATCGATTTCATCGCTTGGTTAACCGATTCAATAGTATTATAGGAGAATGTTTAGTATCACCAACTTTGAATGTTATGGATTGGTCATCATGTCGAAGGGTCATTTGTTCACCGTGAACATCAATCAAAGCTCGTGATAAGTCTCAAGAAAAGGTCTCCCGAAAGAATCAAAAGTAACCCGTGGATCGGCAATTTAATCAACGACTACGAAGCCGGCGAAAAGGAAATAAATGTTCCAACTTTTACAAAAAACATCCTCGGCAATGCCGGTTGGAGTAGAAATCGTTCGGTCGGCAAGTTCAAGTATCATTCGGGTCTTGGTCAAATCCGGAGATTTAGCTTTTCCCATACGGAAAGAGGCATTAGGTTGATGCTTGCACCGAGATCGCCAAGGCTAAGCATTCATCCATCTTCGGAAAATCACATGGTATAAGAAATCTACCGGGGTCTCCAAGTTTTTCGGGAAGGAAACTTTTTTGAGGATAACGCCGAGAATTTCTCATTCACCGGTGTTTTGATTAAGTCAATTATCTTATCTTTGTTATTGAGAAGCTTTCTAAACATTGGTTCAAATTTGGGCATGTGTAGCATCCGCGAAGCTTAGCTCGAAGTTGAAATTCCGAAAAATCTCCATACATTTCAAAGCTAACAGATTGTCTTTTTCACGGAGCTTCTCCTTGTTAATCCTTGAAGGATAAGGTATCGTCGGTTTAGTCTTTGGAGCAACAACGGGCTCATCAGTTTGAGTTTAGGCCTCTGGAGGTTGGATGTTTTCGGTGCTTGGTTGCACCGTATCCTTTGCACTCGGGTAAGTTGTTCCACCACTTAGGAAGAGAGAAGGCGGAGTGGAAACTTGAGGCCCATCTATAGAAGAAACTCTACTTCGGGTGGTGTGGCTTTCCATCTCAACCCTTCGGTGTTTGAACGGTGTTGCTAGGAAGATAACCCGAGCCCGAAGTAGAGGCGGTATTGACATTCATGAATTTTGTAAGCATGTCCGTTAAATTGGTCATTTGGTTTTGCATGTTTTGGTTTTGGGTTTGCATATTTTTTTCATAAACCACTTCATTTGCTGTTGATATAGTTTTGAAAAAGTCATCTTTGGACACACCTTGTGTTTGAGGAGCCAGAGCTTGGTAACCCGAGGGTTGATAAATTTAGACCTTGGTTGTAATTATTCCCCGGTTTTGATTGTAACGGTTTTGATTATTTCTTTGATTGTTTTGATTGTTTTGAACGGGAGGAAAACCGGGAGGTCGAATTTGATTTGCAATCATCGGGGGACGGTAACCGGTATTTCCTTGGTTGTTAGTAACCGGACAGCTTGGTGAAACGTATTCTTGACGAATTATTGTATCGATTAACGTTGCCATCGATGGTGGGGACTATTACCGGTAAGATTGCGCACCACCGGCAAGTTTACACAACTTTCTCGACCGCTTTTACGGGTAGCGGAGCTTGGGCATTGGTTTTTATTATCGAGAGGCAAGGTTTTCACCATATTCTTTAAGTTCCGGCCAACATCGGCGTGAAACACGGGGGTTAGAAGTGCTCGTTTCTTTGGCAACAATCACTTTGTTTCATGAATAATGAACTTTGGATTTGCTCTCGATGATGGCTAAGCAATCTTATAACACTATAAAGCTTATACAACAAGCTTCTAAAATCAGCAAAGAAAAAGGAGTTTGAAACACATATAAGCCATGAAAAAGCTAAGTGAAAAAGCCACTTACACTCAGTATATGCTGAGTTGTTTTTTCAACTTTTATAAAGACAAAAGCAAAACTGCAGGCCTATATTAAACATAAAACCTTAACTTTTTCATTAATTCTTAAAAACAGTTACAATGCTTGAATTTTAAAGACAATAAGCTAAAAGTTAACTGACTCCCGTCACTTAATATATATAGATATAATATAATATAAATATATAATAAGGATAAGATCAATAATAGAGAGATAAATATTCCGTACGGCTTTTAAAGAGATTTCTTACTTTTATCCAAAGCAAAAACCCTAAAAAACCTTCTCGGGTCGTTTCCCAACAAGACGTGAATTGAAAATCGGGATTAAGTTCGTGATCGCGAGTTTGAATGGTCAAAGGTTGGTTTGGATTCTATTTCTACTAATGATAAGCAAAAACAAGTAAAGGCAAACTAAAAACGAGAGTAATTAAAGCTTAAAACCTAAAAACGATAACGGGATCCTAATCCCGTTCTTAAAAAAAACAAATTTTACAAATTTAACCCTATGAAAGCAAAATTAATTTTTATAAGTTCTAAATGATAAAAGAAAATTTTAAAAAAAAATTATATTTTTTTGACTTTTATATTTTTTATTATGAATTAAAAACGGATTTAATCTAAAAAATTAATAAAAAATACTAAACTATTTATAAAAATTCTGAAAAAAAAGAAAAGTCTTTTGAACAATGCTGGATTTAATAAAAATAAAACGGAGAAACCAGCTTATCAAATAAGCTACGAAATAAGCAGAAAATGGTTTATAAGCTAAATTGTCTAAAAAAGGGGTAAAAGAATAAATGTTGCAAAAGAAAACGGAAAAGACCCAAGGGCGCTAGAGGTTGTGTGTGGTGTGTGTAAAGCGTTGGTTGAGGTTGGTGAGGTCCAGGGTTCGAGCCTTGCTCACCCTGGACTTCCCAATTTCCCACGTTTTATTTTTTTGCAAATTTTTTTTATAGAAAAGCTTTAAGACCCGAAAATAAGCAATTTTAAAAAGGCGACTTTTTATACAAACCACAAATAAGCACGAAAATAAGCTAAAAAGAGTGTCAGTAGCTTAACACTTAACAATGACTTAATACTTAACTTATTTAACTTAAAAGCTATGAATAAGCTAAAACTAAACTAAATAAGCTACAAGGGCCTTAAAACAAACCTAATAAGTACTTAGGAACAAAAATAAGCAAATAAATAAGCTGTAAAAAAGCTGAAAAAGGTGGACAGTTTTGGTTTTTAGACTAAGGGCTAAAAGGAATAAACTGTTTGGCTTTTTTAGAACTAATAAGCACAAAACTAAGCTAAATAAGCTAAGAGGGGCTTATACCTAACCTAATGAGCAAATGTGAACAAAAATAAGCAAAGAAAACAAGCAGCAAAGCTTTAAAAAGCTAATAAGATTTTTGGCCAAATCTGGTAACCAAACAGCCAAAAAGCATTTTTCTAGCTTAATTTTAAGCTAGAAAAGGGATCCTTATGGCTTAATGGGCTATACCACTAAAAAGCTTGTCCAAAAAGATTTCTAAATCAGCAAAGAAAAAAGAGTTTGAAACTCAAATAAGCTACTAAAAAGGCTTATGAAAAAGCTTGTGACACTCAGTGTATGCTAAGTTTTGGTTTTTGAAAAGACAAAATGCAAAGATGCAGGCCTACATTAAGCTTATCTAATAAACCCTATACTACAAATTAAGCTAAAACAGACAAAGACCTATAACTAAAGAGCTTATGCAAGAAATTTCAAATACTAAAACTAACTTAAATTGACCTAAATTTGAGATTTGCTTATTAAAATGTGGACCTTTTAAGACTTAAAATGAAATTGACAGATTTTGTACAAAGACACAAATAAACTAAACAAACACTTAACTACTGCATTTTGACAACTAAAACAACACCAAACCAATGCTTCAAATCTAATTTCAAAAGCCTAATCAAATAAGCTACTCTAAAACTGTTTTTGAAACACAGATTTAAACACCTATTAGACAACACCTTAAAACTAACTTTAAGACATTAAAACTCTTAAAAATAGCTTAAAATGACTTAAAGAAAGCTTGTATAAGTTAGCCAAGTGACCCAAACAGTTTTTAAACAAATTTGACCCACTTTGCCTACTGACCCAAACACCCCTTTAAGTATCCCATGTCCATTTTTAAAGTGATTTTGAAAGATTTAAGCTGATTATTTTGAAAACAGATAACAAAAAGTGGATATTAACCAATAATGAGCAAATGTTAACCACAGATAAGCACTTTAGAATAAGCAATTCAAATAAGCAGTACTAAGCTAAAACTAATAGTTTTTAATGAAAACTTAAGCAAATAAAATCTAGACTACAAGAAGGCATAAATAAGCAATAAATGACATTAATAAGCAACAATAAGCAGAAATTAACAGTAAATAAGCAGAGAAATAAGCTAAACTGTAAATACACAATTTTAAGCTAGAAATGAGAAAAGTAAACACTTACAAATCCCTTGCTCAAAATAGGGCAAATAAGCTCAAAAGAGCTTTGTCTACAAGCTCTAGCTTGTTCAAGAACAAGCTAGTGACAGCAATAAGCCCTTTCCTTTCTGGCTTATCTTCCAAATGAGCTTTTTGAGCGAATTTAAGTAAAAATGGACATAAGCTTTATAAGTTATGGGAAAACTTACAATGCTTAAGTTAACAGCTTAAGTAAGTAGTAAAAAGAGCTTTTATGAGCTTATAAAACAATTTTAAAAACATAAAATACTTTAACTTAAAAACAAGATTTTAACATAAAACTTAAATTTCATTAACTTTAATAAAACAGTACAATAAGCTAAAAAAAACTTTAAATATAAGCTGAAAAACTAAAAGCTAAAAACTCTATGCTCAATGGCTTACAAAGGTGCCTTATTTATACTAAAAATTCTAAGTCTTGGTCTTCAATGTCTTGTGCTACTTCACACAAGAGGTGTGTTAGTTGTGTGAGAGTTGCAAAATTAATCATAGCCATTCATCTTTCTTGTTCTCCAAGTCCTTTGACCAGAGCCCTTGATTGTGTGTCTTCTTCCTTTGTCCAATAAAATGGTGTAGGATTGCCATGGTGGCTTTGTTTTCTAGCTGGGGGAAGGGTTTTATAGGGAAAGTGATGGGTTTAATTGCTGTTTGTCGTGGTGCAGGGGAAGGTAATTTTTGGGGAAGATAAACAGTAACTGGCGAGAAAAATTGTTTTGGGTTTACAGGGTAAAAGTTATGGGAGTTGACAGATTTGGCCCCTGAGTGTGATAAGTATGTTTGCATGGTTAGTCCTTAAGGACTAGCAGTGTTAGTCCTTAAGGACTAACGGTCTAATGGTGTAAACGGATAGTGGGCTTAACAGCTGTTAAATATGATTGGGCCAGGATAGTTAATATTTGGACTTTGGGCCTTTTTTCAATATTAAGCTTAAAAGCTTAAGTCTTCTTTATGTTTCATAGGCTGACCCGACCCATTAGATGGGTACGGTTTGACCCATTTAACATTTCTTTGATATCGGCTTCGGTTTTGACTTTGACTTCTCGGTGTTGACTTTGACTTTGACTTTTGTTGACTTTTTGGCTTTGACTTTTTCACGCTCTTTTCATTCCATGCTCGGTTTTGTCCGTTTTGGCTTCGTTTTTATCCTTTTTGTTGATATCCGTTTTCTGCACAATATAAATGCAAAACACATAAATACAATGTAATTTTGGTATGATTTTGGTCTTTTAAGTCCGTTTTTATAGTCAAAGGGTATGTGTAATTAAGCACATACCATTAACTAAATAAGCTGAAAAGTAAATAACTACGTGCCTTATCAATGGCTACAAGGGTCCTATTTATTCTAAAATACTTCAAGTCTTTCCCTTTTAGTTGTGCTAGTTATGTGAGTGAGATAGCAGGTGTGCTAGTTGTGTGAGTGAAGTCAAGAAGTCATCCTAGCCATCAATCTTGAGTGTTCACCAAGCCTATTCATCCAAACCATCAATTTCTTGTCTTCATTCTTGGACGAATGGGAGTTTAGAGGATTGCCAACATGGCATTTGGTGTTTTATAGGGTGGGTTTTGATGGGATGGTGATGGGTTTGTCGTGGGGTTACAGAGGTTTAGGGGAATGGAAGAGACACATGAATAATAAACTTAGGGTTTTGGGTTTGGCGGGAAAAAGGGTTGTGTTTGTGTTTAACAGGCGTTAGCCCTGTTTTTGTTAATTATTTGCACCGTTAGTCCTTTTGGACTAACAATGTTAGTCCTTGAGGACTAACGATGTAAGGTGTTGGATTAATGGGGTTAATGGTTTAAGGGTTTTGGGCTTAGTGTTGGGCCGGTTTATGGTTTTGAACTTTTAAGAGTTTTGGACTATAAGACTTATAAGTCTTTATAAATGAAGGCTTAATGGGCTGACCCGGCCCATTAAATGGGTACGGGTTGGCCCATTTAAGATTTCTTCGGATTCGGCTTCGTCTTTGACTTGTTGACATTTGACTTTGACTTTTTCACGCTCTTTCTATTCCGTGCTCGGTTTTGTCCGTTTTGGCTTGATTTTTGTCCTTTAGTGAATATCCGTTACCTGCACAATCATAAATCACAAAACACACAAATACAATGTATTTTTGGTATATTTTGGTCATTTTAGGCACGTTTTTATAAGCAAAAAGGTATGTGTAATTAAGCACATACCAAAATCCCCCATACTAAGATATTGCTATGTCCTCACCCAATGCCATAAGTAAACACTTAAGAAAACCAAGAATCTCAATCCCCTCGACTAATTACCTCGAAAAGTAGCTAAGTGTTCATCGAGGGGAATTAAAGAATCATCAGTTTTGAAAAGCCCCATTTTGACCATTTATAAATCTACACTTATTACCACACATATTTTTGTATTTTTCCCTTTTCTCATTTTTTTTGTACTTTTCATATTAAGCAACTAACTAGAACGTTTGGACTTTCGTTATTTTTCTTACTTTAGGGTCATGGAATAAGATGCATTTCAATCCTAAAATGCCCAAAAGGATAAATTCATCATTCCCGACTTTTCACTCGTCCCAAACCAAGCTCAAAAACGAAATCACCGTTAAATATAAGCTAAGATGCTAACACTACTCATACTTGTACCTTGTAAACTTTTCACTCCCGACATTTATTTCATATTATGTTAGTGTGCTTATTTCGAATTTCAACCATGGATCAACCTTTTTTAGAAACTTGCAATATTTATATTGCTTTACATTCCACCCAAGAATTATGATTTTGAAGGCGAGATCATTCCATGTAGCGACTTTCTTCTCGGAACATGCCAGCCGAGACCGGCTTAGGTGACTAGGCTTTTGACACCCCACAGAGAATAGTATCGAAACTCACAGACCTTCGGTTTCAAAAATTCTTAGGTTTCCTGTTAATAAAACAATTCATTTAGAAAAACTACAATCTTAAAACGAATTAGTCTTAGTTCAAAAGCATATTTAAATTTAAGAAAAAGAGATTTTCTCTATATTTATTAAATCACATGTATCACACTTATCATAATTATACTTTTAACAAAGGAAATCCTTGACCTTTTAGAAGGCTGCAACATCGGTTGTGAGCCGGCAAGATGCATCAAACTTTTATCAGCCTCGGATTATTATTCTCACTATGGGCCTTCTTTAGAAGGCCGCAACATCGGTTGTGAGCCGGCAAGATGCAGCAAACTTTTATCAGCTCACAGTTTATAATTATTACTCATCATTTTTTATATATTACCACGACATATAGAGAAAACTTCTTTTTAGAAAATTTAAGTATAAATTTGAACTAAGACTAAATAAATTAATGTTGTCGACTACATTAATAAAGTTGCTTTATGATGTCGTAGGTGCTTTTATGCTTTTTTTTAGTTTAGTGAATTATGTGTTTGAGTTTCCTTATAAATTGTTCTTAATAGCTTAAAAGTATTGCATTAATCTGTTAGCTTATTTGAGTGCTTATTTGTTATTGAAATTTGCTTAATATTTATTATATAGCTTATTTAACATCTGGTATTGGTAATTTGTGGCTTAAATCATTCTAAATCAAGTTTTAAAAAGGATTCATAAGTTTAAATGAGTGTTTGGTTTAACAATTTTCATGGGTTAAAATGGGTCAAAATTGCATTTTGACACTTGAGTCAGTTTAGTTTAGCTTAAAGTAGTCCAAAAATTCAGTTTGTTTAAGTGTTTAAGTATTACATCTTCTTTTTTTAAGGTTTTAAGAATTTGTTGTTTGAATCTGTGAGCTTATAGCTCATTTTATTTGCTTATTTGATTAGAACTTTGAATCTTGTTGTTTTGTGATGTTTTTGAGTTTGTGCAAGTGTTAAAAACAGGTTAGAATCATAGTCTAAAAGCCTGCATTGTTGTTTTAAGTTTTTGCCAAAACTGTCAAAATTGCCAAGTGTTGAATTTTTTTTTGAGAAAATGCTTTTTCATTTGCTTTTTGTGGTTATTGAGAATTTTAAAATGCTTTTTGATTGTTGATTCTTGTTCTTTGAGGTTAAATCTCAATCTGTTTGTAGGTTATAAGTTCGATTTTGTTGTGTGTTTTCTTATTGTTAGTCAAAAGTGGTGATTTGTTAAGATTGCAAAAGTTTAATAAAATTTGTCTAAGTGTCAAACCTGTGTCAGATAGCTTTTCATGATGTTTTTTAAGTGCTTATTTGAATTTTAAACTGCTTTTACTTTGTTGCTTATTGTAGCTTTTTGGCCAAGCTTTTCAGTCGTATAAGCCACTAAGCCATAAGGATCCTTTTTCTAGCTTAAAAATAAGCTAGAAAAGTCCCCCTTAGGCTTTTTGCTTATCAGTGTTGGCCAAAAGCTTAATTTGCTAATTTTAGGCTTATTGCTTAGTGGTTTGTTAATTTAGGTTTAGTTTAGCTTATTAGGTTAGTTTATGCCCACTTTAGCTTATTTCCCTTAGTTTAGAACTTATTTGAGTTTATTTTTAGCTTAAAATTCCTAAGTTTTATAGCTTTTTGATTATTCTGTCTTTCTAGCTTATTGCAGTTGCTTAATTTTGTTCAAAAGTGCTTTTTAGATATAACTTATCATATGTGTTAGCTTATTTCTCTTTTTAGATTGCTTTTTAGTGCTTAAAATAGCTTAACAGTTGGTATTAAGTCATTTAGTATAACTTAGCTTATTCTGTCATCTTTACAACTTATTTTAGTGCTTATCTTTGATTTATAAAAAAAGTGATTTTGTAAAAGTTGCTTATTTTTAAGCTCTTTAGAAAGTTATAAAAAATGGCAAAAACAAAAACATTTGGGATTAGGGAAAAGCCCCATAGTGGAGCAAAGGCTAGACCGGGACCTTACCCTTCTCACCAAAGTTGTTTATCCACAGCTCCCCGTCTACCACTCGCCCTTGGGTTTTTTCGGTTTTACTTTGCAAAATCAAATACTTATACACATTTTCACTCCTTTTTGATATAAGTTATTCAAAGCTTATTCCAGGCTTTTTAGGGCTTATTCGATAAGCTGGCAGCTTATTTTTCCTAGGACCCTTACAACTTTTAGGACTTTTGTGCAATTTTTCAGTTTTTTTCATCTTTATTTGTTACCTTTTTATTATTTTCCTAAGTCTAAAATTTAGAAATCATTTAAAAATAGTTTATAATTAGCAAAATTACAAAAAATAGTTTTTAGATTTAGATTAAATAGATTTGGTTTTTCAAGTTTAAAATCTTTTTCATCTTTTTTAGATTTTAAAATTTCATTTTTGCTTTTAACATTAATTTTAGAAAAATAGTTTTTAATTATTAAATAATTAGTGAAATGATTTTTCTGAGTTTTATGATTTTTAACTTTTCTAAGTAGAAAATCATTTTTTGGAATTTTTAGGTAATTAATTTGTCATTTTCTAGAATTTTAAATTTAAATAGGTTTTAATTCATAAAAAATTATAAAAAAGTTAAAAAAATATAAATCTTTTTTAGAAAATTTTCTTTTGTCATGTTAGTGGTTTAGAAGCCAAATTTGCATTTTTAGGGTTAATATTTGCCTTAGCTAGTTTTTAGACACGTTTTAGGATTCCCGGTTTGCGTTTTTAGTTTAAATTTGGGTGCCTTAATTGTTTTTAGTTTAAATTGCCTTAATTTTCCCGTAGTCTTAGAAAACCAATCATAATCTTGTTTCCTATCAACGCACCGATTATCAAAACGACTCTCGACTTTCAATTGCAATCCTCGTTGGGGATAACGACCCGAGAATCATACTCCCGGTTTACTACAATAGAGATTTTTGATTCTCATTATTATATATTTATATTTATATATAGTAAAGGGATTTAATCAGCTGACCCGACCCATTAAATGGGTACGGGTTGACCCATTTAAGATTTCTTCGGATTCAACTTCGTCTTTGACTTGTTGACTTTTGACTTTGACTTTTTCACGCTCTTTCCATTCCGTGCTCGGTTTTGGTCCTTTTGCTTAAAATTTTTGTCTTTAGTGATTCCGTACATGCACAATCATAAATCATAAAACACACAAATACAATGTATTTTTGGTATATTTTGGTCATTTTAGGCACGTTTTTATAGGCAAAAGGTATGTGTAATTAAGCACATACTAAAATCCCCCATTCTAAGATATTGCCGTGTCCTCACGTAATGCTATAAGTAAACACTTAATAAAACTAAGAATCTCAATCCCTCTTGACTAATTACCTCGAAAAGTAGCTAAGTGTTCATCAAGGAATTAAGGGGGGAAATAAAAAATGAATCACTAGCTTTGAAAAAGCCCCGTTTTGATCATTTTTAAATATTTACACTTATTCCCACATATATTTTTGTATTTTTCTCTTTTTCTTATTTTTTTTGTACTTTTCATATTAGGCAACTAACTAGAACGATTGACTGTTGTTATTTTTATAACTTTTCGGGTCACAGAAACAGAAGCACTTTTTTAATCCTAAATGCCCAAAGGATAATTCATCGTTCCGGACTTTTCACTCTCTCCAAACACAAGATCAAAAATGAATCACCATTAAATATAAGCTACGGTGCTTAACATACTCATACTTGTACCTTGTAAATTTTTCTCAACTCCGACAATTATTTCATATTATGGTTCCGTGTGCTTTATTTTGTAATTTTCAACCATGTGATCAACCTTTTAAGAAAATTGAAATAATATTTCTATTGCTATTAAGTTCCACCAGAAAATTATTTCTATTGCTTTTCGTTCCACCCAAGAATTATGATTTTTAAAGGAGAAATCCATCCATGTAGCGACTTTCTTCTCGGCACATCCCAACCGAGACCGGCTTAGGTGACCAGGCTTTTGACACCTCACAGAGAATAGTATCGGAACTCACGGACCTTCGGTTTCAAAATTTCTTAGGCTTCCCGTTAATAAAACAATTCATTTTAGAAAAACCACAATCTTAAAATGAATTAGTCTTAGTTCAAAAGCATATTTGAATTAAGAAAAAGCTATTTTCCCCTTATATTTAATTTAAATCTCTATATCCACTTATTCAATAATTATACTTTAAACAGGAAACTCCTCGCCTTTTAGAAGACTACAACATCGGTTGTGAGCCGGCAAGATGCAGCAAAATTTTATCAGTCTCAGATTATTTTTCTTACTATGGGCTTTATTTAGAAGGCTGCAACATCGGTTGTGAGCCGGCAAGATGCAGCAAACTTTTTTATCAGCCCACAGTGAATAGTTATTATCATCCCCATCATTTTTTAAACATATTATTATACCATGATATATAGAGAAAACTTCTTTTTAGAAAATTTAAGTATAAATTTGAACTAAGACTAAATAAATTAATGTTGTCGACTACATTAATAAAGTTCTAATATCAAAAATTGTTGATTTAAGTTTAATTTTTGAAAATAGCACGTATTATTAGTCCGGTTTAGGAGCTTATGGGAGAAAAAGCCACAAACTATACTTATGAGCTCTTAAGATTTCCAACTAATCCTTGTTTAGCATCTAACTTATAATTAACTCTATCATTTCTCGTTCTTCGCGAATTTAAAATCTTTAATAAAAAGATCCGCGAAAGCTTAGTCTAAAAGTTAAGGGACAAGCTAGAGCTTAATACGCTCGATCGAGTCAAAATTTATTCTTATTCCCAGCAGGAAAGTCAAAATTGTGACAAAACACTTATTTTATTTTTGGAATTTTTTTAATGTTTACACAAAATTACAATATTTTTTAAAATTTTGGTGGTAAAAACGGGATTATATGAAAACAACGACTACATGCACAATCAAATTGATAGATCCCCCCATACTAGAATTGAACATTGTCCTCAATGTTTTAAGAAGGGTTTCTACGTAAATCCTAAGCCGTTTATTAACTATGCATAAAGATAAACGTTAGTCGATAAGATTAGATATTGGATTCCTATAATGAAGCTGTGGATTGAAGCTCGAGTGAACGAAGGACAAAACCATGAGCACGAGAGGCTTCATAATCTGGGGCAATCCTGGACATACAACATAAAACACAAAGCACGAGAAAGGAAGAGGCGAGCCTCCTCACAACACACTTATTCATTACTACTATATAATTATATTAGGATAAGCATGGGTTGCCACCCACGAAGGGCCTTGTTTTTGTTAACCGAGTCACAAGCTCGACTCGACCCCAAATTCATTGGTCCATGGGGAAAGTTTAGAGATCCGGGACAACCATCGGTGGTATGTCCCCTCCAAAGTAGTGCTTAAGTCGATGACCATTCACCTTGAAGTTTGGACAGTCGGTTTGAGATAACTCGACAGTACCATATGGAAATACTTGGTTAACGGTGAATGGTCCAGTCCAACGGGTCTTAAGCTTGCCCGAGAAAATCTTTAATCTAGAACTAAAGAGGAGGACTCAATCACCAACGTTGAAAATGTGGTTCTTGATCTTGGAGTCATGGATCCTCTTTGTTTTCTCTTTGTAGATCAAAGAGTTCTAATAGGCTTGATCACGAAGTTTATTCAATTCATTCATTTGAACTTTCCGATGATCACCCGCAGTCACAAGGTCATAAATGCAATGCTTTAAGGCCTAGTAGGCCTTGTGCCTTTCCATACACTAACTTGTAAGGGGTGCACCCGATGGGTGTCTTGAATGCGGTACAGAAGGCCCATAATGCATCATCTAGCTTATCAGACCAAGAAGCACGGTTTTCACCTACGGTCCTTTTAAGAATACGTTTCAAACCATGATTTGAAACCTCAACTTTCCTACTTGTTTGTTGGTGATACGCGGTGGAGAGACGGTGAGTAACTCCGTATTTAAGCATGACCTTTGCAAATTGGTCATTGCAAAAATGGGTACCGCGATCACTAATGATACCTCGAGGGGTCCCAAATTGGACGAAGAGAGATTTTAAGAATTTACAAAGAACTCGGGCGTCATTGGTGGGGAGCACTTTCGCTTCAACCCATTTTGACAAATAATCGACGGCCACGAGTATATACTTGTTCCCTCGTGAAGACAGGAACGGTCCCATAAAATCGATGCCCCAAACGTCAAAGATCTCGCAAACTTGGATTGCATTTTGTGGCATTTCATCCCTTTGGGAGAATTTTCCTTAACGTTGACAAGCATCATACCGTGTGACCAAGTCATGGGCATCTCGGTAAATAGTCGGCCAATAAAATCTGGCATCAAAGACTTTCTTAGCGGTGTAGTTGGCACCATGATGTCCCCCGGTGGGTCCATTATGGCAAGCCATGAGGATATCATGGGCTTCTTGGCCAAAAACACACCGCCGAATCACTTGATCCGCACACACTTTAAACAAGTAGGGGTCGTCCCAAAAATAATGCTTAACGTCTTTGAAAAATTTCTTCTTTTGTTGGGACGACATCCCTTTCACAACAAAATTCCCCGCATGGTAATTTGCAAAGTCGGCAAACCATGGGGTACTATCATCACCACGAAAAGTCACCATACCAAGTGTCTCGAGAGGAAATGTTTCCGTAATTTCCTTTTTCTCGAGCTCACTTTGGTGGGGGTTCTCTAATCTAGACAAGTGGTCGGCCGCTAGATTCTCCGCTCCTTTTTTATCACGGATAAAGACATCAAATTCTTAGAGTAGGAGAATCTAACGAAGCAATCTTGGTTTAGCATCTTGTTTAGCGAGAAGATACTTAAGAGCCGAGTGGTCCGTATACACTATTGTTTTCGACAAGACAAGGTATGGCTGGAATTTCTCGAAAGCATACACTACGGCTAAAAGCTATTTTTCCGTAGTAGTATAATGAGATTGGGCGTCGGTCATAGTGTTTATTGGGCTTTGGTCATAGTCTTGCTTGCATAGTGTATCGGTTGAAAATGTTTGGTCTTACATTGCCCCAAGACCGCACCTACCGCGAAGTCACTAGCATCACACATAATCTCAAACGGTAGGTCCCAATCGGGGGCAACTAAAATTGGTGCTTCGGTCAATTTCTTCTTAAGGGCATTAAATGCCTCTACACATTCCTTGGAAAAGACAAATGGGGTTTCTTTCTCTAGAAGGTGGGTCATTGGTCGGGAGATTTTTGAGAAGTATTGAATAAACCTATGGTAAAATCCGACATGTCCTAAAAAACTTCTAACTCCTTTGACGGTTGTGGGATGAGGTAGTTTTGCTATTACATCAACTTTGGCTTTATCGACCTCAATCTCGGACTTAGAATTTTATGGCCGAGGACGATGCCATATTTGACCATAAAATGGCACTTCTCCCAATTTAGAACAAGATTGGTGTCTTCGCACCTTTTGAGCATTTTGTCTAAATGGGAGAGGCATGAAGAGAAGGAATCCCCGAAGACCGAGAAATCATCCATGAAGACTGATATGTGTGAAAACACATATCCTTTTTATATCAAAAATGTCCCATTAAAGACAAAATTATGCTTAAAATGCTTGTATATTGCTTGTTTTGTCTTTGTGATTATGTAGGTAC